>JAEUCK010002963.1:0-64180 GCA_017311455.1 Otocyon megalotis megalotis
TTTTATTTATTTATGATAGTCACAGAGAGAGAGAGAGACGGGCAGAGACACAGGCAGAGGGAGAAGCAGGCTCCATGCACCGGGAGCCCGACGTGGGATTCGATCCCGGGTCTCCAGGATCGCGCCCTGGGCCAAAGGCAGGCGCCAAACCGCTGCGCCACCCAGGGATCCCTCAACTTGCTTTTCTTGACTCCATGCTCTCCGTGTAAGCGCTCTCATCGGGTGACCGGGCGCAGCCCGCCCCCCCTCCGTCTTCTGCAGTTAAGGCACGGAGTCCTGTGCACAGCAGCCTGCCACCTCCCATGACCTGGTGTCTGCAAACCTGTGTGGCTTCCTTTTGTCAGAGCCGCTGTTTTCCCAAAAAAGGCATGTTTTCTACAAAATCTCAGTGTCCTTGCTCAGTGTGGTCCCTCTGTCCACCTGGCGAACTCCTACGCGACAGGGAAGCCTCTGCATAGTAATCCCTTCCTCCAAGAAGCCTTCCCAGACAGCACCTGACACATCCCGGTCAGTGCTGTCACGTAGGTTCCGCTAAGGGTCCCAAGGCCCCCTGTGCTTATTCCTGTCACAGCATTTGACACATTGTATCAGCAGCTGATCATCTGTCTTTCCTACTGGCTACACGGTGTATCTCCAGGACCTGTTGACTGCGCAGCCCCTCGGAGTGACTCAATTAACATTTAGGGACTAAGAATGGGTGTCACTGCAGCTAACACTTAAGGCGATGTGACTCGCTAATTCCTCGCAACTTCTCACTTAAAACATTACCTAATTTTAATTATTGAAAAATCGTGTGTTATCTTCGTCTTTCAGATGAGAAAGCTTTAAGAAAAAGAATTTTTAACTACCCTCTACCGCACAACTAGTAAACTAGCAGATCCAAGATTTGAACCTAGGACGGTCTTACTCCAAAGCCTAAGTTTTAACTACTAGGGTCTCCCTGATATCACCTGCCCTTAAAACAGAAGCAAGACATGTGAAGTATGAGGGGAAGGGCGTTGGACTCGGCTCCACCAGCAAGCAGGCTCTTTTGATCCAGTTTAATCCCTACAATTACTCCACCCTGCGGGCGCCTGGGCGGCTCAGCTCAGTCGGTTAAGCAGCTGCCTTCTGCTCAGGTCATGATCCCGGGTCCTGGAATCAAGCCCCACATCAGGCTCCCTGCTCAGTGGGGAGTCAGCTTCCCCCCCCCCACCTGCCCCTCACCCCACTTGTGCTTTCTCTCCCTCTCATTCTCACTCTCTCACATAAGTAAATAAAATCTTTTTTAAAAATTTGCTCCACCTTGAACCGACTAGAGCACTACAGTTAAGTCTTGCTAACAATGTGGGCTAGGAAAAGAATATCAGTGAGAAGAATACACCACAATGTGGTTAATGTCATTTTTCAATAATTTAATGAATATTAAGAAAATATTCCTCAGAGGCAAGGCCCCTTTGCTGGGTCACATAGGGGTTAATAAAATTAACCTATGGATAGTAATTTACAAAGCACGTTCATATGACTACCTTAATTTTCATATCCAGTCTGTGCAACAGGCATTCTTATCTTGCAATTCTAGATGCAGGACTAAAGATCATAGATAATAAGTTGCATGGCCAAGATTTCGCGGTTGATTGATATCTAGGTCTGCCTTCACAAACAAACCCAAGTCTTCTGGCTCTACTCCTCAGGCACCTTTCCCTGCACCTCTCCCCTCCCTAGATTATGGAGGCTGACATGTACCTAAATAAAATATAACATAAAAAAAAATAATAATAATAATAATAATGTAAAAGTGGTAAGTACTATAAGAGTTAGAAAGTGCAGAGAGAACATCTAGGCCAAGGGATCAGGAGGGGTTTGTTTGTGTGTGTGTGTGTGTGTGTGTTTTCAGGACTTTAGTTATATCCAATATATTCACATTCACCTTCAATTGAATTTCTAGAGCAACAAGCCAAATTAAGAGAAACCTATAGCCTGGACAGGTTGAAGAAAGATACTGAAACATTTCACCAGTTGCTACAATAATGTGCAAGCCAGGACAAGATTCCTAAGGCCAGAAACCCTGTCTAATTGACTTTATGTTGCATATGTGACCTAGCACAGTGCTTCCTTCACAATGGGTGCTGGGTAAATGCTTGCTGAATTTTATTGAAAACCATTTCAACCCAAATAAACATGATAAGGAAGAAAAGGAAACAGACAGTTGCTCTGACTTGTCCTTTGATTCAGTGGTGATGCATTTAGTAGCAGTGGCATTACTATGACCCCAGTTCGGGAGGAGTGTGTTTAGGAATAGGGGGGAAAGAAATGCCTACACAAAGAGCAGCTTTTACTTTCAGGGAGGCTGTGAAACTTGGGGTCATAGTAGGAGGCTATTATTAACAGAGAAACACCCTGAGTACAAAGAAGAAGGATTCATTTTCAGGGAGGCAGACACTCTAATAGGGTATTCTTTGTGGTACCTGCAGAATGATCTCTTTTAAAAATTGGAAATCTCTGACCACTGTCAGAAAGAAATGCTCTCCACTACCTTCTTGAGATATCTGACTTCAGTAAAAACAAAAACTAAACCCAGTGATTCTTTAGGCCGGCTTGTCCAACTGCACAGGTCTTTCTCTGTTTTTTGGGTTTTTTGTTTTTTGTTTTTTATCTCCAGGCATAGACTATCCATCGGGCAACAGTTACACTATTCCTACAACTATAATTCTCCTTCTATTTCCTTTCTCCTGTAAATCTGCAGTGTGAGCCAAACTTTCTCCTCCATTTTCTGTCTTTGGAGAGGTGGCATAAACATATTCATTCATTCATTCTCCGTATTGATGGAGTACCTGGGCACTGAGGAGGCAAAGTTGAACAAGACAGCTGAGAAAGCAAGCTTTTAATGAGAAAATGCAGGGATCTGAGGGCCTGAGCAGTCTGGTTCACCTTCACTGTCATGTCTTTATCTCCTAGGCTCAAAGCCTTGTTATTTCACCTGGAGAGATCTTCAGTGTGTCCCCTCAAAAACAGAGAAACAAAGGAACCACTGAGCCATACGGAGTTACTTTCTTAATTGAATGCACCATATACCACCATCCACATTCAAAAGGTTACATTGAGAGTAGCTAACTCTTATTGAGCACTTTGTAGGTATCAGATCCTGTTCTACCTGTATTGGATCCTCACCCCAACCGCTTCCCCCTCACCACCAGTATCTTCATCCGGCAAATGGAGAAACCAAGATGCAGAGGATTTAAGTAAATGGTGAAGACCTTGTGTTATTTTGAAACTCGAGGAACTAGGATAAGTAAACTTTGAATCAACCAGATTAAGAATAACCAAGGTTGAGAGGAGGGTGGGGGGCGGGGGAAGCTTAGCTGCTGATGGTTGTAAGTAAGTGTTTTGTTGGCTGAAGTTGAGCAGCATCTGATAAACCAACATGGGATAGAAGAGTCTGTGCTGCGTATCCGACATTCTGTCTTTTCTAGACACAGTTGAGGCTTTCATCTGAAGAGCTAACAGAATTTTTTTAAGGATTACCTCATCAACCTGCACGATTTCTGCAAGGCCGGTGTGGCAGGAGGCCAAATATGTAGCTGGAGAAACACAGGGAGGACGCATGGCTCCCCAAAGTCACACCGTGAATCAGTCTAACCTGGAAAGTGAAACCTGGCTTTCGCGTTCCCAGGGACAGCATTATATTTTCTCAGATCCCAAAGACATGTTTCCTTTCTTGATGCCCTACTCAATCCAAGGTCTGGCTTGAGGTCAAACACTGGTTGGGGAGTGTAGACCCTGGGTTCCGTTACTGTTTTGCCACATGATTCGGGGGGAACATATCTCACTGCTCTCCGTTTTCCACTGCTGTAAAACAAAAGGATGGGACTGGGCAAACTTCTTTTTTTTAATCTTATTTATTTATGATAGACATAGAGAGAGAGAGAGAGAGGCAGAGACGCAGGCAGAGGGAGAGGAAGGCTCCATGCCAGGAACCTGACATGGGACTTGATCCTGGGGCTCCAGGATCACGCTCTGGGCCAAAGACAGGTTCTAAACCGATGAGCCACCCAGGGACCCCAGGACTGGGTAACTTCTAAGATGCTTCCAACACCAACAGTCTTTAGTGGGAGGCTGACATCTATGTACGTTTTGAGATCGTAACTAAAGGCTAAATCAGTCAGATGTCTAGGGTTCAGGATTTAAATCTTTTGGGTAGGAGTTACTTTTTTTTATTTTCAGAAAGCCTTTTGATGAGATTATGCGGAAAGGGTAGGCGAGGTTAGGGAGCAGGAAATGGAATCCTCCCATGAAGGCAGTCACCAAATCCAAAGTGAGATGAGAGAAGGGGATGGTTGTAGTTGTTTGTTGTTAGGTACAGGAGTCCTACCACTTAATTCATCAAGATCTAGAGTTTTAGAGTGTCAACCAGTCAAACCAAGAAGACTTTTGTTCTTTTTATCAACTTCTTGATAGAAAAAACCTAAATGTCCATCAGTAGAGGAAAGGACCAATCCAATAAATTATGCTTCACATAGGGCTCCATTGCATCAAATGACGAGATCTCTGAGACATCATGTAGTCAAGGAAAAAAGAGAGTGGTTCAGAGCCGTATGTTTTCGTGTGGTATTTAAGTCATATATATTCATGGAATATCCTTGGATATTCTTGGAAGGATGCACAGGAAACTGGAGGACTAGTCGAGAGACCTAATTTTCTCCTTTTAATGCTTTTGTAGCATTTGATTCATAAGCAGCTTTACTTATTCAAACTGTAAATTAGTATGTATACTTCCACTTCTTCACTCCTCCCTGGCAGTGTGGCTTCTGCACCTCGCACAGTACTGAAATTGTTCTCACAAAAGTCCTTAATGAGCTCCTTGTTGAGACTCTTCTGCTGTTGTGTCTTTGGCCTCTGGGGCATGTGGTACTGATGAGTGTCCCTTTGTTCTTAAAACCTTTTTAAGAGAGACCTTTTCTCTCTCAGGTTCCATGGCCCTCCTGGAAACACCTGGTTTTTCTCACTTTTCAAAGCTCTTCTCTGCTGCTCTTCCAACATCCTTTGTTTGCTCACCCACACAATAGAGGAGCTCCTCAAAACTCAGTCCCTGGTTCCCTCCTTCCTCTCAATGCTCCCATTCTTGGCATTGCAACAGTGTCTTTATGGCTTCCATTCTTAGGTGATTCCCTAATCTATATCTCTGCTTCTCACTCCTCTCCTAACTTCCTATACCTGCTGGCTGGCCATTTCCACCCAGATACAGCCATAGGACTTCAAATTCAATAATGAAAAACAAACTTTCCCCCACTCTCCTCTCCCTGGGCTTCTTGTCATAGTCTCCCAAATTTGACAAATGACACCATTCTGTGCTTATATGTGTCATCATCATCCTTGAGCTCTCTTTTCTCATCCTGTCTACCCAAGCAGTCCAAATATCTCTCATTTCCATTTACTCATTTCTATTCCCATGAATTTCTCATTTCCTCTTTTCCTCCCACTCAGTTTCTGTCTCCCTCTTTACTTTTTTCTATTGAAGTGTGGTTAACACACAGAGTTACTTTAGTTTCAGGTATACCACAGAGAGATTCAGGAGGTGTCTATGTGATGCTTACTACAGTGTAGCTACCACCTGTCACTATACGTCGCTATTACAATTGCGTTGACTATATTCCTGATGCTGTACCTTTCATCCTTGTGACTTATTCAGTCCATAACTGGAAACCCGTACCTCCCACTCTCCTTCTCCCCTTTGCCCATTCCCTTACCCTCCGCCTCCCTGGCAACAATTGGCTTCTTCTTCTAGTTTCTCTTTTTGAACCTGAATTTTGACTATTCGACAATATTCACAGTCAACAAACTTTAATTTCAGACTCTATGTCCAATACTATACTAGATTTTTCCCTTACTGCATCTTATTTGATTATAAAATAGCATGTAACATGGGAGTTAATCTCATTTTACAGATGGAAAACGGAGGCTCAGAGGGATTAAGAGAATTTCTCAAGGTTTCATGGAAAAAATAGAGTTGACAAACTCGTGGCTTCTGGTTTCAAGTGCTGGGATCTTTCCATCCCCACTTGCCTACTTGGTGGTGATGCCTTGCTGACTAGATGTAGTCTAAGCATTTGCCTTGACTTTGAATATCCTCTGCAAAATGACCCATTCATATTTCCCCAGGACTCTCCTATTCATATCAAGCCAAATTACTCTCCAGATTGTCAACACATTTAATCCTTCACAAGGCTTATTGGTTTGGATTAATTCATTAACTGCCCTGGATAATGCCCTCCACCAGATCAACAAAAGCCATTGAAATATCGTCTTAAAATAAACCTCAAATGCCACCTGTGCCATGGAGCTTTCCCTGCCCACTGTCCCATTCCTCCAGGCTTCCCGCATCTATTTGTGCCCTCTTATGGTGTGCTTTGTCTCGAGTTATAATTTTTTCTGTGCACCATAATAGAAGAGACAATCTTGTCTCACTTTATAACCTCCTCCAGTGCCTTACATATAATAGACCACATGAAGTATTTGCTGAATAGTTGAAAGAACCAGTGAATTAACAGGCAACAAAAAATACACATTAACACACATTTTAGGGCCTTGAAACAGATCAATATAACTTCACTAGCTTAAATGAGAATTAAAAATGGAAAATTGATGTCCTTAAGAGTATAGTGGCTCCCAATGGTTCCTCAATACTAGTCTATTATGGGTTATTAGAAATTATACAGAGAAAACATAAAGTGATTTTTTTCATAAAATTGTTTTTTTTCCTCTAAAGGATTATTTTTTAATTATGAGATTATTCCCTTCTTGCTTTTTTTCCTGTTAAAATGTCCTTTCTCTTATAAATAATAATAGTCATTGATGACGGTTGAGCTTTTATGTATCCGCACTGGTGAAATAAAAAGTTAATAACCTTATGTTCTTTACTCTCCAGTTTATCCATTTATTCATTCATTTGGGAAACTTTGTGAAGTTGCTTTGTGAAATCCCAAAGTGTGGAGGCCACTGCTCTACTCAACCGAATTAAGTAAATTAGTCTAGATTAGCATCTTAAACAAAACCCGCTGCAAATAACAAAAATCTGGCTTTTTCAGAAAAAAGCCAAAATCTGTTGTTTTTGTGTATCATATTTGCTATGGAAACCATTATTTTTTTTAAAGATTTTATTTATTTATTCATGAGAGACTGAGAGAGAGAGAGGCAGAGACACAGGCAGAGGGAGAAGCAGGCTCCATGCAGTGAGCCTGACCTGGGATTTGATCCTGGGTGTCCAGGATCATGCCCTGGGCTGAAGGCAGGCACTTAACCGCTGAGCCACCCAGGAATCCCGGAAACCATTATTATTGTAATTTCAAATACGTTGATATTTGAAAAGTCATGGCATATGGGCTAAATTGTTGACGGTTGGTTGTTGTTGTTGTTGTTGTTGTTTTTTCTTGTCACTAAGTATATAAATCAAATCTTCCTTTAAGGCACTATTTAGGAGCTATGTTTCAACTTTTGTGGCCCTCTTTCTAAATAGACCTGGAACTATCAGTAGACACAGGAAATGATCATTCCTTTCATTATGACCTATAAACAGCTGGAAAAATATACTGTAGTTCTTTCTGTTGTTTGATCTTTTCAGTCAGGATACTAGGAGACTTTTGAATATGATTTTGATTAATGGAAACAAAATATGGTGGCTTCCTTCTCCTGATTTAGTTTTCTCATCTGCTCCCTATCTTCCTCATAATTTTCTAGATCAGAGAAATATAACTTCCTGTTTAGTTTCTTATGCTGTTAAGTTAAAGGTTCTGGATAAAACTAGAAGAGGAAAATCACGGCCTAACATTGGGAATTAGAAAAGACAAAAGCTTGTGGCATCCCAAATGATATTCCTTATGGAACTTACATAGCTCAGAACATAATTCTTGCCATAACTTTACTTTTAGGTGACTCAAAAATGAAAGCTACAGTTGGAAAGGAAAGAAAAGCAACAAATGGCCTAGTGAGTGAAAAATGTGCTGAGGTAGTCCTCCACAATTCCAAAATAAAAGAGGTTTGTTTAAAAATAGAAGCAATACTCTGGTGCTTTTACTAATCCACTTAAAATCTGTTTTAAGCTCTTTCTCACTGTATTTTAAAACTTTTTTTACATTACATTAGTGGACATAATTCAGAAAAATAACCATTTGTAAATAAAATAGGATGTTTTATTTGTAAGCAAAACTGGAAATGCTAGGAACCACCTTGGATGTGTGCAAATAAGAACAATTATCTTCCTACCGAGTCTTGTATGTTTATGTTAATAATCAGATGGATGAGTTCAAGCAGGTACATCATTTAAGTTTTTGTTTCACACTGGAGATAGATTGTATTGTTTATCTTCCATGGGCCACTTAGCTAGTTTGGTTAACTTCTTTAGAGTGGAGATGGGAGTGAGAAATGGGAGCAAAGATGTGGGGGTGGGATTAGAAGGAGGTGGTTGTAAGCACAACCTGTTCCCAAATCCTGGCCTGCACTTTTTTTTTAAGTATGTTTTTTTTTCTTCACTAAAAAGGCAGGAAATTACTATAAATGACGTAAGAAAAACTACATCAATACAAAAAAAAAAAACCTTTTTTTAAAAGATTTTATTTATTTATTCATGAGAGACACACAGAGAGAGGCAGAGACACAGGCAGAGGGAGAAACAGGCTCCCCACAGGGAACCCCAAGTGGGACTGGATCCCAGGACCCGGGATCATGACCTGGGCTGAAGGCAGATGCTCAAACACTAGGTGTCCCTAGAAAACATTCTTATTACAATCGAGTGTATTTTTCATACTTAAAACTTACAAGTTTTTTCTCATAATAAAAGCAATCCACATTCATTTCTTTAATTAGTTATTTTCAATTCTTAGGATCCAGAAATTGGATCATTTTTTCCCTTTAATCATTTTAATTATTTATTTGAGAAAGATTATAAGCAGGGAGAAGGGGCAGTGGGAGAGGGAGAAGCAGACCCTCCCTCTCCAACAAGGAGCCTGATATGAAGCTGGATACCAGGACGCTGGGATCATGACTTAAGCCAAAGGCAGATGCTCAACTGACTGGGTCACCCAGGGGCCCCACATTTCTTTAATTTAAAAAGTACTGGGGCAGCCTGGGTGGCTCAGCGGTTTAGCGCCACCTTCAGCCTAGGGCCTGATCCTGGAGACCTCGGATCGAGTCCCACATTGGGCTCCCTGCATGGAGCCTGCTTCTCCCTCTGCCTGTGTCTCTGCCTCTCTCTGTCTCTCATGAATAAATAAATAAAATCTTTAAAGAAAGTACAAAAAAGCAAATGAAAAAATAAACAGCTATAATTTCACCACCTAGAGATATGCTTTATATATCCTTCCATTCATTTCGTAACAAAATAAGCTTATATTGTACAGTTATAACTTGTTTCTTTTACATAATATTATTAATGTCCCTTGATACTAATGGATACTCATGTAAAACATCAGCGTAACACAAAATAGAATTTCATTGCAAGGATGCATTTTTTAAAATTTTAGCCAAGCCCCTATTATAGGATATTTTTGTTATTCCTATATTTTTTGTTTTTATGAATAGTGCTGTAAGGAATACCCTAGGACATCTATCTTTGCCTACTGACCTACTGATTATTCTTAGATATGGATAATTTTTTTTTTTAAGTGAGAGAGAAAGAGAGAGTGTAAGCAGAGGGAGGGACAGAGGGAGAGAGAGAATCCTAATAGGCTCCATGTTCAGCACAGAGCCCAACGCAGGGCTCCATCTGTTTTCTCTGTCTTATAAATGAATAAAAATATTTTTAAAAGAAAACTAATTTCTCATTTATTATTAGGGCATTCATCCTCTCATATTCATTTGTGAGAGAGATATATATAAAATGTATTAACTCTTTATCAAAAACAGTCATTTTTTGGGATCCCTGGGTGGCGCAGCGGTTTGGCGCCTGCCTTTGGCCCAGGGCGTGATCCTGGAGACCCGGGATCGAATCCCATGTCGGGCTCCCGGTGCATGGAGCCTGCTTCTCCCTCTGCCTGTGTCTCTGCCTCTCTGTCTCTCTCTCTCTGTGTGACTATCATGAATAAATAAATAGAAAATCTTAAAAAAAAAAAAAGAAAAACAGTCATTTTTTTCAAGCCATCATTCCCCTTTTAGTGTCAATTGCAGCATTTTGGGGATGTTTTTCTGTATTGAATTCTGTCAATCTTTTCATTTCTCGTTTATGCCTTAAAAGTTAAACTTTATTTATTTATTTTTAAAGATTTTACTTATTTATTCATGAGAGACAGAGAGAGACCCAGAGAGAGAGGCAGAGACCCAGCAGAGGGAGCAGCAGGCTCCCTGCGGGGAGCTCGAGGCAGGATTCCATCCTGGGACCGGGTCACGCCCTGAGCCGGAGGCAGATGCTCAACCTCTGAGCCACCTGGTGTTAAACTTTAAAAAGCTATTGTTGCACGGCCACCCTAATCAAAGGTTATTTAATGTATACATGAAGTAACAAAGGAATTGTTACAGGCATTTTGTTATTGTTATTATTTTCTTAGAGATATTTATTTGCTTATTTATGAGAGACAGGCAGAGAGAGGAGCAGGCCCCATGCCGGGAGCCCGAGGCGGCTTGATCCCGGGTCTCGAGGGTCACACTCGGGGCCAAAGGCAGGCCCTAAACCGCTGAGCCACCCAGGGATCCCTTAACACAAGCATTTTAATCCGAGTTATATCAACAGTGTTGACCGTGAAGACAGTGTTTTCGGAGAGAGTGTCCTTAGGCTAATTTCATTCTTTGACCAACTTTCTCTACTCTGCAGCTAAACTATTCCCAGTTTTGTTTTGCTTTGTTTTTTCATTTTCTTTTGCTGTTCTCCTGAGATTATTTTCACTGGAATTAGCTCTTTTCCGTGTAGATTTACAACCAAGATTTTATTTTTTTTGTAAAGCTCTTTGGCTCACAGCGAACTCGACAGCAACCTGCTGCTGTAAGTTGTCTTTCTTGTGGTCATTACTTTTAACAGGTTCAATTTCCCTGAGTCACATTTTTATACTTCCAATTTTGTTAAAAATACGTGATTCTCAAAAAAAATAATGTGATTCTCCAAGCAGCTTTCTATCTATCACAACTTTGTATGCAGTCGGGGCCATTGTGTGTGTGTGTGTGTGTGTGTGTGTGTGTGTGCGCGCGTGTGCGTGTGTGTTATTTCTACTAGTGATTTTCATTATGAATCGAATAAAAGAATGACGGAGTCCCAAGGGATGCAAATGCAGTGGCCGCGTACCCCACAGAGAGCCGAGAGGGGGACCCCTGGCCAGCTTAGGGACAGTGAGTGATATGGTCGTTTAAAAGATGTTCACAAATTCTTTGAGTTTCTCTTCAAAAGATAGAGCTGGAAAAAGGGACTCCGTTCTAAAGAATAAGAAAAAAACCCCACAAAGGGCAGTGTCAATAGCCTAGTATTGGAGACAAGGTCATAAAAGGCCTTGCAACCTGGTGCTTCAGCCTCTGGATCTCTTCTCCGGGGAAATCTGTCTGCTGTGTTGTGAGGACACTCAAGCCGCTCACAGGGAGGTCCCCTGCGTGAGGGACCCAGCTGCCTGCTGGCAGTCATGCGGGGAGCCGTTCTGGAAGCTGATCCTCCAGGCCCTGGCAGGCCATCAGGAGCCAATAGCCCCCTGGGAGGCTGAGCCACAGCGACTCCTAGACCACCCCTGGACTCGAGGCCCTCAGAAACTGAGGGATAGTTTGGGTTAATTCATTATGCAGCAACAGTAAAGAGGCTCCGACAATGCACTGGGGCAGGGGTCACAAAGGACTCCCTGGAGACGGTGACAGGGCAGTGATTTGCTCTCCCCACAACATTACAGCAAATGTCCCTCCCTGTATTGCTTCTCCAACCCCCTCAAAACACCTTCTCCTTTCAACACCCTCCTGTCCTCATCCTTCTTCTCCTCCCCATTCTCTCTCTCTCTGTCTCCCCTTTTCTCTTCCCAATCAGAGAGCAATGGGAAGGGTTGTGTAAGCTACTCTGGATCTTCCCTAAGAAGCAAACAGCTTTGATGATTACCTATTACTCCCTCCAAGAAATCTTCATTTCCATGGTGTAGATTGATCTGTGATAGACACACACTCCCTCTCTCGTCCCAGTCTTCCTAGAATGTGTACTCATTTTGTGCCCCTTGTGGAGGGCGTAGAGGGCACCACAAGACTTCAAGTGAACTGCTTAGGAAATAGCTATTTTATTTATAGCTTAGGGAATATTGAAAATCAACTTTAGTATAAAAAGCAGTGATTCTAAATCATCTAATTAGACACTTGAGGTTTTGTTTATTTGTGTTTTTTTGTTTGTTTGTTTTTGATGAACAGAACTGAAAGGATGGATCCCAGCTCTAAATGTCTTTGGCCGAGAAGAAAACTTGCTGACAGAGCCAGGCTGAGTAGCTAAAAACACAGAAGTAAAGCTTATTTGTCTCACTCTTCACAAAGTTTGCATTTTGACATTTTGGTAAAATTGCTTACAGAATTGTCCATTCTACTTAGAATTCATTTGGGCTCAACTGTTCACCAACTGGACCTCTCCAGGGGCTGCTTGAGTGTCCTCACAAAGCGGCATCGGGATTCGCCTGGAAGATTGTCTCTCCGAGAGAGCAACAGTTATGAAAGACAGGATGTAGTTTGAAGTTTAAGTAATAATTAGATTTCAAATTTATTTATTCCTGTTACACAAATAAAGCATTTTAGGGGGGGCCTGGGTGGCTCAGTTGGTTAGGTGTCTGCCTTCAGCTCAGGTCATAACCTCCAGGTCCCACATCGGGCTCCCTGCTCAGCGGGGAGCCTGCTTCTCCCTCTCCCTCGGCCTGCCACTCCCTCTGCTTGTGCTCTCTCTCTCTCTCTGTCAAGTAAATAAAAAAAATATTTTTTTAAAAAAAAAGCATTTTAATTGCCTCTTCCTTCGGGCACAGGTGGAGGTGGAAGTTTCTCTCAGTAATCAGAATTATGATGTATATATATTGTTCTTTGATGTGCTTGTTGGAGATGTTCCCAGCCCAGCACACTCCTTCTATCTACTACATAATATTCCACAGAATAAGTGTCAGCACCTTGATGAACATTTGGGTGGCTTCATCCACTGTTTAATTATGCCCACTTTTGTGCACAAATTTGAGTCCAGAGGCTGGAATCTGAGGGAGAGAGTCTCAGTTTGAGACTGTAGATCTGAGGTGAAGGTGCCTCTTTTTTTTAACAGCTCTCTTGGCAAATACTCTCTGGGATCCATCAGCTCTAATATGTTTTGTGTCTTGATTTCTTTCCTTCAATAAATTGTTTTCCACCAGACACTTCCAACTGAACATCTAAATGAATAGTATATTATCTTGTGGAATAATTGTAGGTGATAAAGCCGTAAAAACTCAAAATATGACTCTACACAGAACTATCTCTTCTGAAACACAGTAACTACCACAGCAAACGTTTGAACGAATGCTTAGTCTGTAAGTTGCCTACCAAGCTAACACCCATTCCCCAAACAAAATCCCAACATTGTACAAGAGGGCCACTGCCTTAAATTTAAACCTAAAAAGGATTAGAAGCAGTATTCAATTTAGAAACATCACTTCTACTCAATGATGCTCCAGTTGATGAAATGCTAAAATAACAATTGTAGTTCAAAGCCCTGCACTGTGTTGCTTTAGACATTCCAAAGGGACTAAAGAGAACGCTGAGTAAAACAATGAGGGCGACAGCAGGCCCAGGGGAAGGATGGGCCACGTGACCTCTGAGGCTTCCTTCAATCTGAGTTTGGTGACGCTCCGGTGATTATGCACAGTGTCGTAGAACTTATTAAAAAATTATTTTGCTGTCATCTTTTAAAAAATATATACATATATTGTCATTTAGAACCACATCGTGTGGTTTTCACTACAAGGTGTTTTTTTTAACCGATTCAGTAGGATCTCAGGTCCTTTTTCTGAGAGAACATTGCCTAAAAGGGAACGCATTGCCACACTCTTTCCCAGCAAATGCCTTAGCTCTTTCTAGATTCCAAATTCTAGAACTAAAACTACACTATGTAACAAATACTTGCCAAGAGGATGATTGGTTTTTGATGGAAGGTCTGACTGTAACGCCCATATTTCTCATCACGTGCTTGCCCTGAATGTCTTAAATAAAAGGTGAGAACATAATTCACGAAGGAAGAAAATCGGCCTAAACGTAACAGTGTGGGTTTGTCTTACTTGGTGTGTGTTGTTTTCAGAATTTGTAAAAACAACAAACAAAAAACTAATCCTTGACACAGAGTTGAATGATGAATATAGTTATAAATGTCCAGCCAAGTTTTAAATCTCAGCAAAGGAAGGTTGGGGGGCCCCCGCTCAGTTGGTTAAATATCTGCCATTGGCTCGGGTCATGATCTTAGGGTCCTGGGTGGAGCCTTGGGTGGGCCTCTCTGCTCAGCACAGAGCCCGCTTCTCTCCCTCTGCAGCTCCCTCTGCTTGTTCTCTCTTTCTCTCTCTGTCAAATAAATAAAATCTTTAAAAAAGAGAGGGGGAGGGAGGTTTAAATGGCAAGTGCTGGGCTGGACAGTGCCCTCACTATGGCACAACTATGAAAACAAAGAGGCATTTATGAGTCTTGTAGGCCACTTAATGCTCCAGTCTGTCACCAGCCAAACATAAGGTTCCTAGAGCTGTTAGTGAAGTCTGTCTGGAAAACTCTAATATTATTTTGGCCCAGAGATTACATTAGGTAATAATGCGCCTTTACAGTTCAACAAAACGAAGAAAACTTCAAGCTCAATGTATCATACAACCAATTTGATTTTTGTTGGTTGGTTTCCTTTAACTATCTCTTGATCAGAAGAGTCAAACAACCATTAAAAACCACATCTTACTGTTTAAATTTGATATAATTCACTTTGAATTAAAAAAAAAAAAGAAAGTCACAGTAATTGCAGTGGAGCTGTGTGTAGGACAGCTCTTCCTTTGTGGGTTGCAATCTTATTTTAGAGCCTAATTAGAGAAGATTCTTCTCCGATACTTTCTCTACTCAATTTTAAGGAATGTGTTACAGAGAATGTTCTGCTGGAAAAGCAGAAATAAAAATAGTATAAGAACGGACTCATACAATAGTCCTCAACTCCCTGTGTCTCTATTCCCCATATCACTTGTCAACTAAAATACCTGAAGCAGAGGGAGCCTGCCCCATTTAAAAAGCCTTAAAATGCAAAAGGAAGATTGTAGAGGCATAAAAAGTCAACTAACTGTTTATGTCAGTTGGTTGGCATCATTCTTTGTGTCCCTTCACTGCCTAAAGTCCCTGTGGGACTCCCTCCCAGCCCACTCCCACTCAGCTTCTGGGTCAAGCCATGCGGGGCCCCTTGAGACACAAGGCGATGCAGAATCACCACATTCTAGGTGTCTTCGGGCATGGGTTCTACTCCAGCTCTGCACCAAACCACAAGCCGACTTATGTAACTGGGACTCAGTTTCCTCATTTTGAAATAAGAGTGTAGAAGAAGACATTAATGACTGTCAAATTCCACGGCCTAGGTGAAGCTCAATCACACCTGGCATCTAAATCTGCCTTTTTTTTTTTTAAATCTGCCTTTTAAAATAGTTTCTATTATTGTATAAAGAATTATCCACTCTATTGCTTTTCAATTTACCCTCTGTATTGTTGATCTTGGGCATGCTTTCTTTAAAATTCTTTTCCTGTTTTTCTTCTGTCTCCTGTTCCCTCAGCAGATTCTTCTCTCTCTCTGTCCCCATTCTCCATCCCAGCCTGTTTGAATTTCCTTCATCATTTGCTTGTTTTCATTAAATGCTGCTCTGCCTTCACTGTTACCTTAGATGAAGCAGTTTCAGAAAGCACTGCTTGATTTTATTTTATTTTTTTTGGACTGCTTGATTTTAAAGAGTTCATTTGCTCTACTACAAGTAGAAAATGCTGTTATTAAATCCATGTACATAAGACATCATGACTCAAGTTCAAAATGTCATAATAGTATTTCTTTTTTTTTTTAAATTTTTAATTATTTATTTATGATAGTCAGAGAGAGAGAGAGGCAGAGACATAGGCAGAGGGAGAAGCAGGCTCCATGCACCGGGAGCCCGACGTGGGACTCGATCCCGGGTCTCCAGGATCGCACCCTGGGCCAAAGGCAGGCACTAAACCACTGCGCCACCCAGGGATCCCCCCATAATAATATTTCTAACATCATGCAGTATGTAGTCGCCGTACTAAGCAACTGAGGTAACAATTTGAAGGCATTAAAAAACAACAACAATTTGAAGGCATAAGTCAGGTAGTGTTGGTTTTACTGGATTAAAATTTTTTTTTAATTTTAAAATATTTCAAGCATACAGAAATTTACAGAAAATAATATAAAGTGCTAGCCACTGATCTTTGTTAAATCTGAATATTTTGCTATATTTGCTTCAACTTAAAAATATTTTTAAAAAATATTTTAAAATATTAAAAATATATTATTATTATTATTATTAGGCTCCACACCCAACATAGGGCTCAAATTCATGTTCCCTAAGATCAAGAGTTGCATGCTCCCTCAATTGAGCCTGCCAGGCATCTCGTGCTCCAACTTTTTAAGATTTTATTTATTTATTTATTTGAAAGAAAGAGAGAGCATGCGCACATGAGCAGGGGGAGGGGCAGAGGTAGAGAGAGTGAGCATCCCAAGCAGATTCCCTGCTGAGCATGGAGCCTGAGATCATGACCTGAGCTGAAATCAAGAGTCAGAAGCTTAACCGACTGAGTCACCCAGGGGCCCCTCAACTTTTAAAAAATAAAGTGTTACAGATGCAGTTAAAACCTTCTGTAGATTCTATCCCATTCCATTCCTCACCTGCCTCCCATGTATGCATTATTACACACCCACTGCTTTTCCTCTTGTATCTTCTTATGATTTTATTATATACAAATGTGTGATAAAATGCAGTGCTGACATGTATTTAAAAAATTTTTTTTTAAGATTTTATTTATTTATTCATAAGAGAAACAGAGAGAGAAAGAGAGAGGCAGAGACACAGGCAGAGAGAGAAGCAGGCTCCATGCAGGGAGCCCGACATGGGACTTGATCCCAGGTCTCCAGGATCACACCCTGGGCTGAAGGCGGCGCTAAATCGCTGAGCCACCTGGGCTGCCCTGTATTTTTAAATTTTATATAAATGGTGTCATACTGTCTTTCAATGTTGAGATTTACCCATGTTCACTTACTTAGTTCAAGTTCATTCATTTTGATTGTTGTATAGTGTTCTTTTATATGAATATACTGCAATTTATTTATCTATTTTACTATGAGTGGATATTTAGATGCTTTCTAATCATTCACTGTTGCAAATGGTGTTAGATTAAATATTATTTTTTAAAGATTTTATTTATTTATTCATGAGAGACACACAGAGAGAGGCAGAGACACAGGCAGAGAGAGAAGCAGGCTCCATGTAGGGAGCCCGATGTGGGACTCGATCCCAGGACTCCGGGATCATGACCCAAGGTAAAGGCAGATGCACAACCACTGAGCCACCCAGGTGCCCCAGAATAAATAGTCTTGTACCTATTTTCTTGGACATGTGTATGACGGTAGCTGAGGATTGTGAAGGTGCACACCTTCAAACTAAATACGTATTTCTAAATTACTCTCAAAAGTGTGCCAATTTAAGCTCCCACCAGGCGTATGGGGCTTCAACTATTCCACATCCATACCGGCACTTGACATTACCAAAGAGTTTCACATTGTTTTTTCTGATATAATACATGAAAATGCTGGCTTGGTTATAATTTGTTTCTGTATCTCTTTGATTACAAGTGAATTTGAGCAGTTTTGCTTCACATTAATTAAATTTCTCCTTTGACTTGACTATTCATATCCTTTGCCCATTTTACTTTTGAATTGTCTTTATCCTATTTTGAATTTTTCCTTTGTGGATTGTGTGAAATAGGTATGTAGTTTTATTTCTTTCATGGGACTGACCAGTTTTTCCACCACCAATTACTGAAGAGTCGTGCTTTCTGCATTGGTGTACAACACCCTATAGCGTTTTCATGTATGAATGGTTCCGTTCTGCAATTCTTTATTTGGTGCTATTGGTCTATTTTCCTATCATTAAACTAATATTAATTACAGTAGCCACAATCTTCATTATTATAGCTTTATAATAAGCTTTCTTACATGGTTGGGGAAATTAATTATCTTGTTCTTTTTCTTCAAAACATCTTTTCATATAAGCTTTAGAATTTACTTGTCAAAACACTTTAGAGAGTTTGATTGGAATGACAGTGAGTTCAGAGATTAATTGGAGAATGAACATTCTTTTTTTTTTTTACAATATTGACTCTTCTAATGAATACGATACATCTCATGTTTTTATGTGTCTTCTTTTACTTCTTTTTTAAAAAAGATTTATTTATTTATTTTAAAATGAGAGAAAAAGAGCATGCGGGCACACAGCAGGAGGGGCAGAGGGAAAGAGAGAATTTCCAGCAGGTTCCAAGCTGGGTGGGGAGCCCCATGCAGGGCTAGATCTCATGACCTTAAGATCATGACCGGAGCCAAAACCAAGAGCTGGATATATAAACAACTGCGCTCCCCAGGCACTCCTGACAGTGTTTTGGTTTTTTATTTTTTTTTTTTTATTTTTATTTTTTTTATTTTTTTATTTTTTTTTTTTGTTTTGGTTTTTTAAAAGATTGTATTTATTTGAGAGAGAGTGAGCACAAGTGGGGAGGGGTGCAGGGGGAAGGTAGAGGGGAAGGGAGAAGCAGACCCCTTGCTAAGCAGGGAGCCAGACCCAGAGGCCAGACCCAGGGCTCCATCCCAGGACACTGAGGTCATGACCTGAATTGAAGTCAGATGCTTAACTGACCCAGCCACTCAGGTACCCCCTGAGAGTGGTTTTATAGGAAGAATTTTATCCTTGAGATCAATGTATTTAAAGGCTTAAATCTATCCAGGCTTAGGCTTCCTAGTTCTCTTCAGTTAGTTTTGATGAGTTAAACTCTTCTAGAAAAATTTTCCATTTCATGTATGTTTTCAAGTTTATTTACATAGACTTCCTCATAGCACTTTCTCACTATTTCAGTTTCTGCTTTATCTGTAGTCATATCCTTTTTCTTATTCCCAATATGCTCCTTTGTGCTTTTTCTCTTATTTATCTAATTAGTTCTGCCAGAAGCATTAGTTCGTTAATCTTTTTAATTTATTTTTTATTTATTTTTTAAAGATTTTATTTATTTATTCATGACAGACAGAGAGAGAGAGGCAGAGACACAGGCAGAGGGAGAAGCAGCTCCATGTAGGGAGCCTGATGCTGGACTCGATCCCGGGTCTCCAGGATCATGCCCTGGGCTGAAGGCAGGCACTAAACCGCTGAGCCACCGGGGATCCTATCATTAATCTTTTTTAAAAATCAACTTCTGTTTTTATTGATCTATTCTGTTTGTCTTCTGCATTGTTAGTCTCTGTCTCTATTTCCTTCCTTCTACTTTCTTTGGGTTTACAGTGTTGCTCTCTTCATTTATTAATTTCAGCTCACTAACTTCTGTTTTTTTCTTCTTTTTTAATGTGACACTTAAGGCTATAGATTTCCTTCTAAGAAGGCCTTAGTCTTCGGCCCACAAATTCTGATGTCAATATATTCATTATTTTTCAGCTATAAGGATTGTCTATGTTATTACTTTTTTTTTGACATTGGCATTATTTAAGAGTGTGCTTTTATTTTTTTATTTTTAAAATCTATATATATATATTTTTTTTTATTTTTATTTATTTATGATAGTCACACAGAGAGAGAGAGAGAGGCAGAGACACAGGCAGAGAGAGAAGCAGGCTCCATGCACTGGGAGCCTGACATGGGATTTGATCCCGGGTCTCCAGGATAGCGCCCTGGGCCAAAGGCTGGCGCCAAACTGCTGCGCCACCCAGGGATCCCAAGAGTGTGCTTTTATTAAGAAACATTTTAAACATACAATGAACAATGACATCCAAAATCTTTCAAAAATTTGCCCATTTTGTTGGTATGTGTTTTTAAATTTCCAAATGTATGAAATTTCTACTGCCCTTTTTTGTTAGCTTCGGTAATGATGTGCACTTAACTGCATTATGTTCAGAGAGTACATCCTGCAGATGATGTTGATTATTTGATATCTGTTCAGATTTTTATTTCAGCCTCCTCTGCGATGTGTCTTATATACGTTCTATGTATGCTTGGAAAGAATGAAATTTATCCAGTATTGTCGAGACCACCTTTAAGCAACAAGTTTGAACAATGGAAACTTGATCAAGACAGAAGGCCACTCCCCCACTCCCCCCCTCCCCATCACCAACCGCTGAGCTGAATGCAAACAGGCTCAGTAAGCGACTCACCTTGAAATCAACATAGGCCCTAACTGACCAATTACAACCAACCAGGCAGAGTTCCTCAGATTACCAAAAAAGAGAAAATTCCATTCATCCCCATACTCCCTCACTCGGCTGCCCGGTAGCTGTGGCCCCTTACCACTGCCTCTTCACAGTCAGTCTCTTCTTTGCCGTCCTGCCTCCAGCACTGTGTTCAATAAGCTTCTATCATTTTTGTTCTGCCTCTGGTGAATTCTTTCACCACTCGTACCAGTGGCCTCCACCTGATGGGGATGTCCCACAATCATTTGTTGCAAGGGTCTTTAAATGTCCGTTTGATTAAGTTGAAAACATGCTACGTATGTTTTCAAATACCTGTATTTTTTTCTATTTTTTCTCTGCTTACATGACAATTACGGAAAGAGGAGTATTAAAATTCCCTCTGATGTTTGTTGATTTCTCAGTTTCTCCGTGTAGTTTGGACAACTTTGCTTTGTATGATCTGAGATTTATGTTATGAGGAGCGTATAAGCCTAGAGTTGTTATATCTTTCTGGAGAATTGTTTCTTTTTATCATTGGATAGTTATCCTCCTTGTCTTTAATGATACTCTTGGCTTGACTGTGGAGCTTTCTCTTTGTTAGCATTTACCTGGAATATTCTTTCCCATCTTACCTTTGCAAACTCTTGATGTCCTTATATTTAAGTTTCTTGCTCACTGACCAGAGACACATAGGTTTTCCTGGAGGCCCATTCCCTCCCTCTAGGTTTAATCTCAGTGAAATACATCAGTGGAAGGACAGGCTGATACCACATCTCAGGAATGCCACCTTCTCTTCCCAATGCATCCATTTCTTCAATCCAGAAGCTCCCAGGACGCCCGGCTGGTTCAATCAGTAGAGCGTGCGACTCTTGATCTGGGGGTTGATTCCGAGCCCCACATTGGGTGTAGAGATTGCTTTCAAAAAATGTTTTTGAATAAAAACAAAGAGTTCCCATTGTTATATAGTCAACTAGATGTCCTTGTCTCGCCTTCCAGCTTCACTGGAAACATGTAGAATGATAAAGAGGGAGTTCCTTTCTTTCGATTTTTGGACACATTTACAATGCCCCCACTTACGCACATCTCTCTGTGGGATAATGAGAGATGGGAAGATCATGCACTGTCGGCTGTTCTCTGCCTCTAAATTTCCTCAATGAAGAGTAATTTTTCATCACATGCAAGTACTGGTATAATTAGCCTGCTCAGGCTTCTGTAATAAAGCATTATTGACTGACTGGCCTAAACAACAAAAATTTATCTTTTCACAGTTCTGGAGGCTGGAAGAAATCCATGATCAAGGCTCCCGCCTAGCCGATTCAGTGTCTGGTGGGAGGCCTCTTCCTGTCTTTGCTCACCATTCCTTTCTCTTGTTGTTTTTTTCATTATAGATCTTTTCTCTGGGATTATTTTCCTTTGGCCTGAAGGACATCCCTTAATAATAGATTTTTCATTGAGGTTCTTGGATTGATAAACTCTATTTTTCTTTTTGAAAAAAAATTCTTGATTTCATCCTTACACTCTAACAACAGTTACCTGGATATAGAATTTTAGGTTATTTGTTCTTTGCAGCAGCTTGAAAATACTGTTCCACTGCATGGTGGCTTCTACTGCTCTTGAGATGTTTGCTGTTAGTCTAATTGTCATCCTTGTGTTTAATTTCCTTTTTTCTTTGATTACTTTTCTATGATAGGATATGCTGCAATTACACTACTGCATGTCTATGGATTTTTGTTTAACCTTTTTGTTACTCCTTATGATTCTCAAATCTATGGATTCATGTCTTTCATTATTTGGTAGTGACAGTTCTCAGCCACTATCTCCTAATGTTATAGACAATTTGAAAAGCTTCATTATATACTTCTAGGTTTTCATACTTATCTTGCAGGGGACTTCTAGTAAATGCATATATGTGTAGAAAACAGTGAGAACACTCATTTTCCTCTAGTGTAAATGCTTTAATACTTGGCATCTGAGCAACAGGTCTATAATTTCTGATGTCTGTGATAGGCAGGTTACCACAGTGCTGCCTGCTTTAGCCTCCTTGTAGACAATGATATCCATGAAATCATGGTTTTGATGTCCTAGCACATATTATTAATCCTAGCACATGATTATTAAAATGAAATAATTGGGCAGCTCCAGTGGCACAGCAGTTTAGCACCGCCTGCAGCCCAGAGTGTGATCCTGGAGCCCCAGGATCCAGTCCCACATTGGGCTCCCTGCATGGAGCCTGCTTCTCCCTCTGCCTGTGTCTCACTGCCTTTCTCTCTGTGTGTCTCTCATGAATAAATAAATAAAATCTTTAAAAAAATGAAATAATTCATCTATGAGACAAATGATTAAAATAACCTAATGTCCTCTGCATGCCCTTGGGAAATTTTGGCATTAGCTGAAACACAACACCATTTGGAAGAGTGACCACTGAGGTTGATCTGTGGGCAATGGGAGCCACTGAATATATTTAAGCAAGTGAGGAATATAATCAGGAGTTGCTTCCAGAAAGGTCATGTGAGCCATAGATATTAGAGAATGTTATCAAGGTATTGATTCTGAAAGCAAGAAGATAACATGGAGTGGCACAGAGAAAATGATGAGCTTTTGTATTAGCTCTGACTGTTGTTAGCCTGCTCAGGGTCCATAGTTTTCAAGGAAAATTTAGAGCTTTTGCTAAATCTAAGTAAACATTCCAATCCCTCATCCAATTTAGGGGCTCCTCTCTTGCTCTCAGCTTAGGCCAGACCCATGGTTTGGGAACTACCAGTGGGTGAAGGTGTGGTCTATTTTTGTTCTACTTTTTCCTCACCAATGCTCTTGGCTTCTTTAGGGTTGGACACAATGGTGCAGAAGGGATTAGAAGAAAAGAAGCAAAGGCTGTTTCTCGTATCTGATGTTTGTAATTCTCTTTGACTACTTAATGGATGGCAGGCATCCAGTGCTGGCTCTTTCACAGAACACATTAGTGCAGTCTTTGGAACTCCCACTGGATGTCCTGACACAGCACTGTTGCTAGCCTGTATCAGTTCCATCCTCTGGTCTATCACCCACAGCCTCTTTCTGGTGGGATCTTCTGACCCAGGCAGACAGTTCTCTTAGATGAGGTTCTTTCAAGGGAATCCTTTCCTAGCTACTTGCCATGGTATCCACTTGGTCCATAGGAAACATTGCACATACTTACTCTAGAATGAATGACTGTTCCCCAGAACAGCAGAATGCTCTCACTGCTGCCTTTTAACTCTTTGCCCTGACTCCATGGGCACCTCTAGCTCGGCTCTCTACACTATGAGTTTTCCAAGGGAGAGTTAGGCACCAGTTTCTACCTTCATCCTGTATATGACCCAATGTCCTCGTGACATATTCTCCCAAAAATGTTATGTTCTATTATGGTAGCAAAACTCGCAACTGGAAAATCAGATACCAATCTTCCCTCTTGTAAATAGTATTAATCTAAGTGGATCCATTGGGACCCTTTCTTTTGCTTTAGAGATAGGAGAGGAAGCATGCTACAAAACTTCCTACTCACATGGATTCTCTTAATACCAAGAGTCTCATTAATGAATCTCATCTATAGAAGTTGGAAATGGGGAGGGATATTGATTGTTACAGATCAGATTGCAGCCTATTAGTCCTGCATGGATATGTCTAGTATGTCTCTTAAATATAGATACACTTGTCACCCATTGTCCACAGCATTGAGGCTTTGGTTTGAAATTTTGAGACAAAATCTTATTCCATATCCTGTGAAATGGGCAATGGGTGTCCAAGGAAGAGGAAGATATGAGGAGAGAGAACACAGATACATTTTTCCACCTTACAGTTTGTCTAGAACTCTAGTGGCCTGCCCAAGAGCCTCAGCAAACCACCTTAAGTAGTAGCTTTGACTCATTGGCTTGTTTGGGCTGTGGCTGCCTGAACTTTACTCTAGCTAGTGCTCATAGGCTCTAACGATTGCAGTTTTATCCCTTTGCATCATCGGTAGCATATCTGCAGCCACATGGAGTCAGTCTACATCTTTCCTGCTGTGCATTAGGGATCATCGTGATGCTTAATTTCCTGTCATGTCAGTTACTATCTAATATTCTTTCAAAATGAGCTTAGATAAATATTCATGCACCTAAATTTGGGTGTTGTTTTCACTTCTAAGTTGTGTCCCTTACAGTAAATCCATTTTAAGCCAGTAATGCCTGTCTACTCTCTCCAAAATGGACATTTAGTGTATTCCTCTTTGCTATGTGCTGTCCACATAGTGGCATGCGCTTGAGGTGCCATGGGAGAAAACTTGGGGTTTACGTTTTTTTTTTTTTTTCACTGCTTTATTTGATTTTTGAACATTATAGCAGTAGCCCATGGTTCTAATAACAAATGAAATTACATGGAACAAACATATATAAAACATATATAAAGCTGGGGTGCCTGGCCAGCTCAGTTGGTAGAGTATGCAACCCTTTATCTTGAATGGCAAGATCAAGGTAAAAAATGAAATATTAAAAAAGAAAAGGGTAAAGCTAATCATCTCCTCTGTTTTCACTTCTGTCCCAATATCATTTATTCACTGCCATTCCCCCGGAATAACCAACTTTAATATTTTGTTGACACATATACAAACATATACTCAGATACACTGCGATTTCTTTATCTGTTACGTAGAAAAATAACCGAACTCCATGTAGTTCAAAATTTTTGAAGATTTAATGCTGTGTCCTGATTTTAAGTACCCTCAGTCTGTGTATTCCAACTTACTTTTTTCATTTGACAGGTTATCATAGAGTTCTCTACAAGTTAGTAGGTAAGTATCTACAACAATATTTTCTTTTTTTTTAAAGATTTTATTTATTTATTCATTAGAGACAGAGAGAGAGAGAGAGAGAGAGAAGGTGGAGACACAGGCAGAGGGAGAAGCAGGCTCCATGCAGGGAGCCCAACATGGGACTCGATCCCAGGTCTCCAGGATCAGGCCCTGGGCCGAAGGCAGGTGCTGAACTGCTGAGCCACCTGGGCTGCCCAATATTTTTAAATTTATACATAATCTCTCTCATTCACACACACAGACACACACATTATTTTACATAGCAGAGTTTATATATACTAAGGTATGTTCAGTTTATTTAGTCTTTCCACTTTATCTATTTATGTATTTGTATTATCTCCCCGTCCCTTCCCCTACTCCTCTATTCCGCTGCCTTACCCAAAAGGGAACTTGTATGAATAATACGATGCATATTTTTCTGTGGTTTTCTCCAGACTCATGTAACTATATGTATATACATAGATTAAAAAACCATTTTTTGCTTTGCAAAAATGAGATATTATACATGCTGCTTTCATACCTTAGTTTTCTCATGCAATAAAACCTCATCAAAATCTCTTTATGTTGACTGGAAGAATGTTAACGTGTTCTTCTTCATGGCTGCGTAATATTTCAGAGTGTGACTGCATGTTACATACCCATCCATTCCTCTCTCAATGGACATTCAGTTTGTTTCAATATTTTTCACTATGGATGACACTGCAGTGAACATCCTTGTACATATACCTTGGGGACTTTTATTTCTAGGAAATAGATTTCCAAAAGACTGTGGGATTGAAGATATGTGTATAGATTTAATTTTAATTAATATTGCCAGATTCCTTTTCTAAAAGACTTTACATTTCCATCAGAAATGTATGAGAGTAATTCTTTCTCCCAGTTCCAACCAGAAATAGGTACTATCCCTCCTTTTAATTTTTGACAATCTAATGAGTAAAAAATGCATTTTATTGTTATTTTATTTTGCATTTCCCTGACCCCTGGTGAATCTGAGCATCTTTGCATATGTTTTTTGGCAATTTGTATTTGCTCTTCTATGAACATACTCTGCCCATTTAGGGAGTGTGTGTGTGTGTGTGTGTGTGTGTGTATGTCTTGGTAGGGTCTTCTTATCAATTTGTTATAGTTCTTTGTATGTTATAGACATTAGCTCTGTTCTAGTCACAAGCACTGTATGCGTTCCTACTCCATCATTTATTTGTTGAATTTGTGTTTGCTATAGTTTGCCATTCAAAAGGTTTTTAATTTTTATATTGCCAAATACGTCTTTTTGACAACTGGAATCTGGATTTCCTATCTTAGTTGAAAAGAGCTTTTACTCTAAGTTCATATGTTGTTGCCTGGCTATTTTTGTACAGTTTTTATTGTTTTATAATGTGTGTAGTATGACACAGGATATGTCTGTATCTTTTTCCAGATGGATAACCAGTCATGCCAGCACCATATGGTAATACACTATTCTTTTCCTCCAAATGGAAATACCATCTTTGTCTTGTATTAAGTTCACACATTCCCTGGGGCCTATTTCTGGACTCTGATGTTCTACTGACCTAATAATCTGGTCCCACACCAATGCCATAGAGATTTGATAGCAGTGGCCTTATGTTTGCATTCTGATATCTCATGACAGAAGTTCTCTGTTGCTATTCTTTGTTTTTATATAATTTTAATGTTCTGGATCTATCTTCCATTAAGAGCTCTAAGATGTTTTGATCCAACATTCTTCACATTCATTAAAAAAAATCCAGTTAGCATTCTAATGGGAATTGCATTGAATTTGTATCTTGCTCTTGAGAGGTTGCCATTTTAAAAATGTCTTCCCGTTCCAAAACTATGGTAAATCTTTCCTTTTGTTCAGATCTTAAGTCCTTCAGTAAGACTTTTACTTTTCTTCATTCAGGCCCTATGCTTTTGGAAAAAAAAAAAAGCTACATATCTTCAATAACAAATGGTATTTATTTCTCTCATTTTTAGTGCCCTTTGAGAAAAAAATTCGGCAGTTATTTTATATTGAAATTTTAACTGAGATGATTGTGGGTTTGCATGCAGTTGTAAGAAATAACACAAAGAGATCTTGTGTGCCATTTACCCAGTTTCCCTGATGGTAACATAGTGCAGAACTAAAGTGCAGTGTGAAAACCAGGGCAGTGATGTTGTACAATCCACCAATTGTGTTCAGATTTCCCCAATTTTATCTGTGTTTATTTATTTGCATGTGTACATATTTTGTTCTATATAATGCTATTACGTGTGTAAGTTTGTGTATCCACTATCATGGTCAAAATACTCTGTAAAACTAGGGGGGAGAGATACTGAATAATTCTGTCACAACCAAATCCTTCATATTTCTCTTTTATAACCATAGATACCCATCTAGCCCCCCTTTTCCCTAACCTCTGGCAACCATAAAACTGTTCTCTATTTCTGTAATTTTGTCATTCCACAAATGAAATATGCATGGAATCGTATAGTATGTAAGCTTTAGGAATTGGCTTTTTTCCCCCTCAGCATAATTCCCTGGAGTTTCATCCAAGTTGTTTTGCATGTATCAACAGTTCGTTCCTTTTTTTTTTTTTTAAGATTTTATTTATTTATTTATGAGAGATGCAGGGAGAGAGAGGCAGAGACACAGGCAGAGGGAGAAGCAGGCTCCATGCAGGGAGCCTGACGGACTAGATCCCGGGACCCTGGGGTCACGTCCCGGGCTGAAGGCGGTGCTAAACCACTGAGCCACCTGGGCTGCCCCAAGTTCATTCCTATTTATTGCTGAGTAGTATTCCATGGTGTGGAAGTACCACACTATGTTCAATCATTCACTTACTGAAAGACAGCTGGGCTTCTTCCAGTTTTTTTGGCTCTCCGGAGTAAAACTGCTCTGGACATTCACATCCAGGTTTTTGCGTGAAGACAAGTTTTCATTTCTCTGGAATACATGCCCAAGAGTGCAATCTTGTATCATGTGATCCTACTGAACTCAGTTGTAGAAGGTTTTTTTATTTGTTTGTTTGTTTGTTTGTTTTTGGAGATTCCCCAGGGATTTCCTGCATAGACAATCATGTTATCTGCAAATGGGGATAGTTTTATTTCTTCCATTCCAGTTTGTATGTTTTTTATTTTTTTCTTGCCCTCCAGTAGTGACTAGACTTGCCAGTACTATGTTGAATAATAGTAATGAAAGTAGACATCCTTCTTATTTCCAATCTGAAGGAGAAAGCATTCGGTCTTTCACCATTAAGTATCATTTTAGCTATAGGATTTTGCAGATGTTCTTTATTAAGTTGGATAATTTTCCTCTATTTTTTTTTATCTTGTGGAGAATTGGTTTTATTTTATTTTTCATCATGAATGGGTATTGGACTTTGTCAAATGTCTTTTCTTTGTTAAATTATGTGATCATAATGATATTATGATTTTTCTTCTTAATTTTTATTTATTTATGATAGTCACAGCGAGAGAGAGAGAGAGAGAGAGACAGAGACATAGGCAGAGGGAGAAGCAGGCTCCATGCACCGGGAGCCCGACGTGGGATTCGATCCCGGGTCTCCAGGATCGCGCCCTGGGCTAAAGGCAGGCGCTAAACCGCTGCGCCACCCAGGGATCCCTGATTTTTCTTCTTTAGCCTGTTGATACAATGCATTACATTGATTCTCGAATGTTGAACCAACCTTTACCTGAAATAAATCCCACTTTGTCGTGTTATTTAATTTTTTAAATAACATCTTGGATTCAATTTGCTAATATTTTGCTGGAATTTTTGTGTCCAAATAATACTGGCCTTGTGACATGAGTTGGGAAGTGTTCCTTCTGCTTCTATTTTCTGAAAAAACTGTGTAAAACTGATGAATTCTTCTTTAAATATTTGATAAAGGTCTTCAGTGGAGCCACCTGGACCTGAGGATTTCTTTGGGGGGAAATTTTAAACTAAAACTTCAATTTTTAGGGATCCCTGGGTGGCGCAGCGGTTTAGCGCCTGCCTTTGGCCCAGGGCGCGATCCTGGAGACCCGGGATCGAATCCCACGTCGGGCTCCCGGTGCATGGAGCCTGCTTCTCCCTCTGCCTGTGTCTTTGCGTCTCTCTTTCTGTGTGTCTCTCATGAATAAATAAATAAAATCTTAAAAAAAAAAATAAATAAAACTTCAATTTTTAAATGGCTATAGAATTATTTAACCTGTCTATTTCATCCTGGTTGGGTTTGGTAGTTGATGGTTTTTAAGAAATTAGTCCATTTATTTTAAATTGTCAAATTTGTGAACATAAAGTTATTAACGGTATTCCCTGCAGGATTTGTAGTATCATCCCAGTTACTCTGTGTCATCTTTTTTTAAGTCTTAGTCTTGCTAAAAATTGCGATGTTATTGATTTTTTTTTGAAGAACAAGCTTTTTTGTTGATTTTCTGTTTTCTGATTTTCAATTTCATTAACTTTTTTTTTTTATTTTTTAAAGATTTTATTTATTTATTAATGAGAGACACACAGAGAGAGAGAGAGAGGGACAGAGACACAGGCAGAGGGAGAAGCAGGCTCCATGCAGGGAGCCTGACATGGGACTCTATCCTGGGTCTCCAGGATCAGGCCCTGGGCTAAAGGCGGCACTAAACCGCTGAGCCACCCGGGCTGCCCCTCATTAACTTTTTAAAAAGTAAGTTCTATTCCCAGTGTGGGGTCTGAACTTACAACCCCAAGATCAAAGTCACATGCTCTACTGACTGAACCAGCCAGGCATCCCTGTATTTTGTTTTTTTAACTTTCCTTCTACTTGTTAAAAAACTTATTTTGCTCTTCTCTGTTCTTCTCCTTCCTCTTCTTCCTCTTTTTTCTCCTTCCACTTTTCTTCTTCTTCTTCTTCTTCTTCTGATTTCTTGAGGTAGAAACTTAAATAACTGATTTAAGACCTTTATTTGCTTCTAGTGTAAATGTTTAGTACTATAAATTTTCCTCTCAGCACTGCTTTAGAAGCATCCCACAAGTTTAATATGTTATATTTTTACGTTCCTTTCTGTTGTTCCTATTTTTAAATTTTGAGTTGTGACTTCCTCACTGACACTTAGGTTTTTATTTTTAAAGATTTTACCTATTTATTTGACATGGAGAAAGAACTAGCACAAGCAGGGGAAGTGGAGTAGGAGAGGGAGAAGCAGACTCCCCACTGAACAGGGAGCCCAACTCAGAGCTTGATCCCAGGAGCCTGGGACCATGACCTGAACTGAAGGCAGATTAATTGACTGAGCCACTCACATGCCCCTGACCTATGGGTTTAGAATCATGTTGCTTAATTTCTCCATGTTTTCCTGTTGTTTTTCTGCTACTGACTTCAATTTGATTCTAATATGGTAAAAATTACACTATATTTTCTGTTATTTAGAGTTGGCTAAGATTTGTTTTAGGGCCCAAAATACAGTTTATCTTGGTGAGTGTTCCATGGGTACTTGAAAACAAAATGCATATTCTGCTATTATTGGGTGAAATATTCTATGTATTTCAATTAGCTCCATTGGTTGATTGACTGTGTTCAGATCTCCTATATACTGTTGCTCTTTGGCTTGTAGTTCTTAGAGTTGCTGAGAGGGAGAGTGCCTTTTTTAAAGTTCATTATTGGTTATTTTATGGAGTTGCTATCGTGAAAGAATTTTTTCCTTATTTCCATTTTCTGGCACTTATTGGTAATATTGAGCAAAGTCATTGGATCTTTTCTTTTTTTTTTTAAGATTTTGTTTACTCATTTGAGAGAGAGAAAGAGAGAGAGAGTGAGCATGTGTACAAATGAAGTCAGTAGCAAAAAACTTTACCTAATCTTTTCTAATGTTTATATCATTTTTTTCATTGAACAGCACCTCAGGGATGCCTGGGTGGCTTAGCAGTTGAGCCTATGCCTTCGGCTCAGGACATGACCCCAGATTCCCCGGATTGAGTCCTTCATCAGGCTCCCCGCAGGCAGCTGCCTCTCCCTCTGCCTGTGTCTCTGCCTCTCTCTCTGTGTCTTTCATGAATAAGTAAATAAAATCTTAAAAAAAAAAAAAAAAAAGAATAGCACCTCAAAGAAAGCAATGAATGCTACTTGAAATTGTGAACAACCCTGCCTGGATTCTAAGTATAATCGACATGGTTTTAGTATTTAACATTTTACAATAGTATTTGCTAATTTGGGATAGTCTTTGTTATATAATCCATTCTTTTGCAATTCTACCTTCTTTAAAGTTTTATTACCAAAAAAGTAAAAATAAAAATAAAGTTTTATTTCCATTGGCTGCTGCATATTATCAAATACCTTTTAAGCAACTAGATGTATGCTTCTTCCTTTTAATTTATGGATGTAAAGAATTATATTGATGAATTTTCTTAAATGTAATCACTTTTGTATTCCTAGATTAAACCTTACTTGGTCAAAACTCACCGGGTTTATATTTATTTATTTATTTATTTATTCATTCATTCATTCATAAGAGACAGAGAGAGAGAGGCAGAGACACAGGCAGAGGGAGAAGCAGGCTCCACGCAGGGAGCCCGACGTGGGACTCGATCCCGGGTCTCCAGGATCAGGCCCTGGGCTGAAGGCAGCGCTAAAGCGCTGAGCCACCCGGGCTGCCCACTCACTGGGTTTATAAGTAAGGTTAGTCTGTAGTCTTCTTTATTGCAACATCTTCATCAGGTTTGGTATTAAAATTATGCCAGCATGGGACACTGGGGTGGCTCAGTCGATTCAGTGTCTGGCTCTTGGTTTCCACTCAGGTCATGATCTCAAAGTCTTGAGATTAACCCCAGGTCAGGCTCCATGCTCAGTAGGGAGCCTGCTCCTCTCCTCCCTCTGTCTCTGCCCCTCCGAGAGCACTCTTTCTCTCAAATAAATAAAATAAATCTTTAAAAAATCTTTAAGGTTATGCCAGCTTAATAAAATAAATTGGTAAGATTTTTATCATTTCTATTGTCTTAAAATGTTTAAATATACGGATTTATCAATTTTCAACATTTATAGAACTTGGCTTTTTTAGTATTTTTATTTTTTAAAAAGATCTTATTTATTTATTCATGAGAGACATAGAGAGAGGAGGAGACACAGGCAGGGGGAGAAGCAGGCTCCATGCAGGGAGCCCAATGCTGGACTTGGTCCCAGGACCTCCAGGTCAGCCTTGAGCCAAGGCAGATGCTCAACCACTGAGCCCCCAGGGGTTGCCCTGAATTTGGCTCTTTTAAATAACTAATTACTTTTACAATGTCTTATGGTGACTTTCAATTTCTTCTGTGGTTAATTTGTGTTATATTATTTCAAGTTTATATACATTTGTTCTTTCTAAATAGTTAATTTTTCTTTTTTATTCCTAGTCTGGCCTATTTCTCATTTTTCTTTAATAAGGCTCTACTAGAAATTTATTGGCTTTATTATTCTTTTTAAAAAACAGCTTTTGAATTTATTTATCCTTTCTACTAATTTTTTTCTATTTCACTATGTTCAGCTTTATATTATCCTTACAGTATAATATCTTTACACTAACTCCATCTTTGTACTTTGGTTTATTTAGTTATTATTCTAATTTCTTAGTTTCTTAATTTTTTTTTTTTTTATGATAGTCACACAGAGAGAGAGAGAGAGAGAGGCAGAGACACAGGCAGAGGGAGAAGCAGGCTCCATGCACCGGGAGCCCGACGTGGGATTCGATCCCGGGTCTCCAGGATCGCGCCCTGGGCCAAAGGCAGGGGCCAAACCGCTGCGCCACCCAGGAATCCCTAATTTCTTAATTTTTAAATTAACTAATTAGAATTTCTTAATTCTAATTTTGTTCTTTCATTTTTGTTTCTCTTCCTTAACGATGATGACATTTAGTTTTTCTCTGAGTTCAGGTTTTGCTGTATTCCTTAGCTTTTGTTCTGAAGTGTTCTTTTCAAAGTGTTTTAGATAGTTCGGGATAAGAGTGATATTAAGAATATTTAACAATCAGTGTTTGTGAGCACCCATCAATCAGGATGGACGTTAGTCATTAACATCAGTATAGCTTTATCAGTGCACATTGAAGAATATCTAATGCCATTTATAATTTCAATTTTTATTACCTCTTTGGACTGAAGATAATCTAGGAGTGTGTTGGTGTATTTATTCACTTCCAAGTAGTTATATAATTCTACCTCATAAATTAGTATAAGAATTAAATGAATTGTTACATGTCAAGTACTTAGAGCAGCACCTGACATAATAAATTTTTAAACAATGCTGCATATATATTGCTAGATATTTTTACTCTGAGTCACTTTTTAAAAAAACATTATTTCATGGATTAGAAGATGTGTGTCTTTTTTTTTTTTTTTTAGGAATGTAAGGGTCTATGTATGTTTATTAAATCTAGTGCATTGATTTATTTGTTCTAACTTCTTTACTTATTTAAAAAATTTTTTTAAATTAATTAATAATTAATTTCAGAGATCTTGCAGGAGCGGGGAGGGGGCAGAGGGAGAGGGAGAAGTAGACTCTGCTGAACAGGGAGCCTGATGTGGGGCTTGATCCCAGGACTTCAATCAGCATCATGACCTGAGCCAAAGGCAGATGCTCAAATGACTGAGCCACCCAGGCACACCTAATTCCTTATTTTTGTTTATTTTGTCCAATTCTGAAAAAAGAATGTTAAAATTTCTCAACATAATTGAATTTTCATGAGATTTTCCTTGTGTTTCCCCTTAGTTTTTATTTTATTTGGATGGTGGTTTTAAAATATATTTGCAGATTTTTTTGACCTTTCTAATTCCCCTATCTTTGAATGTGGACTGGATTTAGTTACTTGTTTCTAATAAACAGAACAATACTGCATAACCTCTGAGGCTCCAGCTGGCTCTTGAGGATATTCAGCTCTGGGGGAACCAGCCACACTATCATGAGGACACTCCAGCAGTCCTTGGAGAGCTGATGTGCAAAGGAACTGAGGCTTCTGACCGGTAGACACCCAACTTGCTGGCCAGGTGAGTGACTCAGTTTGGATGCAGATCCTGCAGCCCCAGTTGAGCCTTCAGATTAGTGCAACCCTGGCCCATGTCCTGAGTTCATCTTCAAGAGCCTTTGGGCCAGAGCCTCCTAGCTAAGCCATGCTTGACCCACAAACATTGTGAGAGATAATAAATGCTTAGTGTTGTTTCAAGCCACTAGGGTTCGGAGTAATTTGTATATAGTCATAGAGAACTAATACTGTGTATATAAGCTCCATTCAGATTAATTTGTTATTTAACGCTCTTTCCCAAGTCTTTTACTCAACTGGTAGTACATATGATATATTTTCTGAATCCTTTTGTATGTATTTCCGAACTAACAGGTAAGTGATAACTTGCCTGGAATTCTTGATTTTTGGTACTTTTTTCCTCAGTACTTTGTAGTTTTTGCCACCAGCTTTCAGCCTCCAGAGTTGAAGATAAATCGTATACCTGTCTGATTATTTTTCTTTATAATTTACCCATCCCCCCCTGAAACTTGTAAGATTTTCCCTTTCTCTTGAAGTTCAAAAATGTTACCAGTATATGCCTGGATATTAGAAAGCCTCTTGAATTTGCAGACACTGGTCTTTCTTTAACACAAAAAAATTTTCAAAATATTTTCTTCTATTATTACCTTTCCTCCATCTGCTCCTTTTTCTCCTTCTAGAACCACTCCTTTAGGGTCTGTATGCCAAATCTCTTGTCTTTTTTGTTTGTCTGTTTATTATGATTTCTATCTCTTGGTATTTTTGCTCTGTCACTTTGAGATCTTTCTTCCACTAAATTTTCCATTAACTTGAGTCTCAAAAATGAGACTTCATTTTATTAAATTTTTAGTGTGAAAATCATGGTTTGGTTTGATTTATCTTCAGAGTGTCTCTGTTATGCTGCACTGAAGTCTCCTTAGGGTCCTTATTACTTTTGGTGTGCAATTACTATCTGTCTTTTCCCACTGCTCTACTTCATAAGGCAACTCAGTCTGATTGTGTGATTTGCACTCTCTTTCTTTCTGGTTGTGGGCCTCTTGGGAGTAGCTGAAGTATCAGTGGCCCTCAGAGAGTGGAAGGGACATGGTGTCTGATTGTATGATAGTTTAGTGGCAGAGATATCCTCAGGAAGGAAGGAAGCCCTGCTGCTCCGCGATCTTTTAAACCTCTGGTTTCAGTTTGGTTCCTTCCCAGTTCCTTGGGGTCAAGGAGAATATGCACAATTACACAGGGCAGAAATCAACCTGCTGGTAGGCCAACTATATCCTGACACTATCAAGAGGTCCAAGTACCAGGAACCACTATTCTCAGGTCTTTGCATCAGGACTACCCTACCCTGACCCCCAGCTTCGGTCCTGCCCACAGGTGAGAATATATCACCTCAAGCCTTTGATTCCCACCGCCCAGGACCCTCCTGCCTTCTGAGTAGCAGGCAGCTGGAGTTGGAATGTGTTTAGAGTTGAAAGTAGAGGGAATGTGAGAGACATTAAGTGCCACCTTACTCTGGCATAAATTTGAAATTAATTATTTTTTATATTCATCCAGATCATCTTTCACTCTAAATGGATAATACGCAAATAAAGCCTTTGTGAGTCCTGTAAACATAAAAACATACTTGGAATTGAAATTTCAAGGAACATTTTATATATTCCCTACAGAATTCGAACTAACCAGATGATTTTTGGTTAGGCTATCCGATGTGACTCTGTGTATGTAGACATCAAGCATGAGAAATGTCAAACCTGGCATGGAATCTCCACAAATGGAAGAATCTATGGCTTTAGAGTGGAATGGTTATTTGATCTCTATGCAAACCTCAGCATATTTCTTCTTGTTTTTGTATCCTCTGGAAAGCTATAATTTGAATTTAAGAGCAGTAGTTAGGAGCAAAATGCTAATCAAAATCAGAAAACCATGTATTACGTGAGTGAGGCTCCTCAGCATCCATCTTTGAAGACTTGAAGCACTTTTTCCAACCCCAGCATTAGTCCTTCATATATCCCCAATTTCTTCTTGCAGACCTCAGGACTTCTCCAGATTGCTTCTCTTCTTAGCCATGACCAGTCTAATTTTTCTTCCAGAAATCTTTTTTTTTTTTTTCCAAGTTTAGCCTCAGAGAGGGCTACTCTGGTTACTTTTGAAGCAAGCACACAAGTTTTTCATTGTAAGGGTTTTCATTGCTCCACATTGAGAACCAGAGGATTACACATAAACACACAGTGGAAGAGTTATAGAAGTTTAAGGATTTACCAAAAGTTATCTAAAATACATGTCCCAAGACCACAGTAAAATGTATCTGTGACTAGGAGGCCTTACTCAACCACTGACTTTCGTTGCCTATGTTAAGAGTTGCAAGAGCAAGCTCTGGGAACCTCTTTCTTTCATTTCACATCACTCTTTTATGGCTTTGGCCACAGCTCAGCAAGATCTTCCCTTCCCTCCCACACCCTCATCCCCTCTCTGTTTCCACCAGGCTGAGATATTCCCATAATCTTATCTGAGTAGAACTTCGTGTGGGCCCTTGCAGGTCATACAAACACCTACAGACATAAGAAGTGGGTCATTTACATCCCCAGTGAAGTTCCATGTTTATAATCTTCACCTAAAACAAGTATCACAGACGGAAGGAACTATGAAGTCATTTGTCCTTACTTCTCAGTAATAGGCGCACATGGAATTCACAGCTCCAAATCTAAGTGGAATCATGTATGTTTGAGTAGAGGTTGAAATAATCAATTAAATTGATTATTACAAAGGTCTGGGAAATAAGACTATGTTAAGAGAGGTAGAGGGGCATCTGGTGCTGCAGTTGGTTGAACGTCTGAGTCAACCAACTGCAGGTTTTGCCTCAGGTCCTGATCTTGGAGTTGCAAGATTGAGCTCAGGCTCTGGGCTCAGTGGGGAGTCTGCTTAAGACTCTTTCTCAAAAAAAAAAAAAAAAAAAGACTCTTTCTCCCTCTCCTTCACGCTCCCCCATAACTAACTAACTAACTAAATAAATAAATATTTTCTTTATAAAAGTATAGTTTATCAACCTTAATACTATTAACATTTTGCAATAATTCTTCGGGGTGGAGAGAGAGATAGAGAGAGAGAGAGAGAGTAGAGAGAGAGAGTAGAACATTCCTGTGCATTGCAGGATGTTTAGCAGCATGCCCAGCCTCTGCCCATTAGATGCTAGTAGCACCTCCCCTCCAGTTGTGACAACCAAAACGTCTGCAAACATTGCCAAATGTCCCTTGGGGGTGAAATAACCTCCCCATCCTGTTGAAAATGACTGGGTTAAAAGAGTTAAAATAATCAGCATCTAGAAGAGCTTTTAATTACAGTGTCCAAATATATGAAGGGCTCTCACACTGATGATAGTCATCAGTAGCTTTTTGTTTCCAGAACAGAAGAATTTCAGCCCAAAGGATTTGGATAAAACATAGTTGATTAATTTCTTGTGAAGCTTGTTATGTACTGACATGGGTTACTAAAAAGGAATGGAATTCCCTCCTCTGCCAATCTTTAAAATGAGATAAAATCTCTTATTTCTAGCTACTTCTCCTGCAATCATTCCTTAGAGGAGATGTGCTGGAAGACTCTTGAGCCTGTATTCTTTTATCCACCACCCTGCAGGAGCTGCCCCAGCTTCATGTAACATGACCAAACACCAGTACCACCCCATTGATCAAATAGGACTTTTCCAAACAGACAAAATGAAGTGTGAGTAATTCTTACTATTCTGAGATTATTAGAAATGATACAGGAATCCATAAAATTACGCTTCAATATTTTCCTAAGCGATTTGGAAGAAATACAATTAATTCTATGTTACATTTGGTGTTATCTTATTCTGAATTATTTATTCACTGTAAGTGCTAAGAAGAAGCACTTCTTAGTTGGTACTTTTTCGGAGACACCGGATGAGAATGTGGAGTCTTTGTAAAAGGAGAGTTGATTGCTTAGAAAAGAAGCTACTAGAAAGAGAAAGAAGTTGCTTGAGACACCTTTTTCAACTTATTTATACTCCTACCTCATTTCAGAAAGATTTAAAACTGATTTATACCTAATCATCAAATTTTTAAACTCTTGAGTCCATAGTAATATTAGTATTTAATAATGTATGAGAAAGAATTCTTGAAGCCTGTAATCCAGTCAGTGCTTCAAATTCTGGAATTACAGTGTAGAACAACGATGCTTTGTGCATATCTTTGCTTTATGATAATAGCTCATTCATTTAAATATATGAACTAATCAAATATCTTACTTGGTTTTTCAAAACTATTTTAATTCTTTATTGCATATAATCTTACATCCTAGAGACTTAGAAATAGTCTCAAATATATCAGGATTCTTTTTATTGCCAGTTACAGAAAACCTACTACAAACTAGTGTAAGGATAAAAATAAAACAAAACAAAACTGGAGAAGAGGGTTTACTGGATCTTGTAGCTTAGAAGCCCCACTCTAGAGCAGACTCCAAACATGGCTGGATCCTAGGCCTAAAAAAAACCACCACCACCACCACCAACAAAAAAACCCAAAAAGGAATGGTTTTACTGTCATACTCCATTTAGCAAGATGGCTGCAGAATGAAAGGAGAGTTTACTTTCCTAGTGGCTGAAATGAAATTATGTGCCCATCCCAAACCAATCATTGTTGCCTAAGCAATGTGATATTCTAACTAGGTAGGCTGGTTAGGTCACAAGCCACCCCTGGATTCGAGAATGGAGGCATATCCACAGGACCATGGACTGAGAGGAAGAATGGATGCCCAAATACAAACCAGAATTATTACTGGAAGTAGAGAGAATGGATGTTAGGCAGTTGAGAACAAATGCCCCTCACATGCATATTACTGGTATTTGGGTATTTCACCAAAACTCTTAGTTTAGAGCACATTATCATTGTGATATTTGGTGATAGCTTCTATTCAGAGTTATTGGAACACAGACTGTCAATAGTCTCCTATTATGCACCCTCTCTCTCTTCCCAGAGTAAAGGAATTTCTCTCCAGGCACAGGGCTACCCAGAGTAAACACTGTTTTCCAGCTCCCTAATAGCATGTGACAAAGCTCTAACCAATGAGATGAGAACCAAAGTTCTAACAAGTAGAAGTGATATATACAATTTCCATGGCAAATCTTAAAAGGAAAGTGGATTAGGCTATTCTTTTGTAACAATATATATTTACCACATACTTAGATATCTATATCAATAATATATATTTTAATTTATTATATATTTTAAGTGACATACTTTATTATATATTATATTAAATAAATAAAAATACATATAACCAACATTTCAAAGAGCAAGAGATCTTTAACAAGAAGACTTAAGATAATGGCTTTCTAGCTATTTTTAAAAGATTTTAGCATATTCCTTTTAACCACTGAAATAACATTATAACTTCAATGGGGCATCACAGCATTTAACATTTTGCCAAACTACTACTAGCCTTTCATGCTCTAAGGTGCCGATATTGCCCAAGAGGAGGGCATTCTCATTCTGCTTTTACATTCACTAGACTCCAGGTAGGAGTCACTGACTTAGTGGATGAGAAAGCAGGTCTTCAAGAATTAAAGTGCTGTTACGGGAGATGGGCAGACTTGTTCTTGTGCAACAATAATAAAAGTTAACCACAAACCTCGCCAAATATGGAATATGGCTGAGATTTCCTACTTTTGGAGGTGTTTAAAGAGACAGTGGATAATGATTCGAGATGCTGTTGAAGGGGTGATGCCTTTCCATCACTAATTTGGATTTAAAGATTCACATTTATTTGAAAAGTGATTCTAGGAAATAAGAACCTGGGAGGCCAGGAGGCTGTCTTGTTGCTTTGGAGTCAAAACTGTACAAAATGGCTTCATTATTTGGTTTGAAATATTTGGGTTTTGAAACACTGAGTCATTAGTATTAAAACATACTGGAAAAAAAAAAAACGCCCAAGGACAAAACAAATAAACAAACAAAAAACAAATGTCACCATCTCAACCCAAGCTGTGCTGCGGCCAGCCTCTACTAGCCTATCATCTGGTATTGACTGTACAAAAGTTATCGTCTTTAAGATTCGGGTCCTTCAATGATGCCTGCACTTGGGAGAATGAGCTTACGGACTCATTTAAGTTGGAGAATCAGTGATTGATGAGGTTTAATGTGCTGACTTTTAGGAGTATTGTACTCAAGAAGGTTTAACTGAAAGGTACACGTTTCTAAAAAAATTTTCAAAATAAACAAAATAAAATGTACAGCTCTTTAATGGTAGGATTTATGCCAAAAAGTCAATGCTAGCAGGTGGGATTGTGATCTTGTGTTTGCCTTTAGTAGGGACAGCCATCTTAGCAGCTCTTGTTTTTGGGGTTTTTTACAACGAGTTTGTTTAAATCAAGAGAGCCAAATAAGGGTTGCATATTACATTGAGCATATACGTCTCTTTTTTTGTTTGCTTTAAGTACCCAATGTGGGGCTTGAATTCACGACCCTGAGATCAAGACCTGAGCTGAGATCAAGAGTGGGATGCCACCCAAGCACCCCACTTATGGGTCTCTTTAAACTCTGGGTTCCTCCTCTGTTTCTGTTGCTCTCCCTTTCTTTTTCTTGTCATTTTTTCCTGTTTTTCCAAGGTCTGAATTTTACTAATTGCATCCCAACCATGTTGTTTAAAAAACTCCCGTCTCTTACATTTTCTGTAAATTGAAACACCATGAGGCTCAATCAGATTTAGGTTCAATCTGTTGGCATGAATACTTTGTGAGCGGTTTGTGTACTTGCATCAGGAAGCACAAAATATTTGATTGTCTCTTTCTGTGATGCTAAGATCCATCAGTGGATTCAGGCAAAGCCAGCAAATCATGCACCATCAAGTTCTCTGTCACTTTTTCGATGGCTTTTAGGGGCCACTGATGATCTTTGCTTACATCCATTATTTCATTAGAAGTCCCCACACGGTGATATCCTGATTCTAGCAGGCCTGCTTCATTTATTAGCTAGAATATCTCTATAAAGGGAAACTTCATTTCATCAACTCACGGTTGCCTTCACATATGGTTTGTACAGGAAAGACAGACAAGTGTTTGATGCTTTCTTCTCATTTATAAGGTTTTAGAATTATAAATTGGCACCTAAAAGAAAAATGCTATTTCTCACCACGCTCAACAAGGCCAAATGTGTGGGGGGCAAATCTGTCACTACCTACCCAGAATTAGCACAGAAAGACTGGGGGCTTTCTGGACAAGACTGCCCCCAACCTCAGATGCTAGTTGCAAATTTCAGTACAACCACCAGCTACACCCCAAGACCTAACCTTTATAGCTGACCTGCATGTACCCACCAACCTTTGTTTTTTGTTTTGTTTTGTTTTGTTTTTCCCACCAACCTTTGTCCCACATTTTTCCTTAAGCTCTTCTCTCATGCTTATCTCTTAACTCAGTCAAAGGACCCCATGGGCGTGACATCCCATGATGGAAGCCAAAACTATCCCTTGGGCGGTGACAACTACCAAGAGGAAGAGCTCTAGTGGCCCAGGTCTCCCAGACTAGTTTGAGCTAAACCCCCAGTTCGCGCCTGCACGGATGGAACAAAGCAGTGACTTCTGCAATGACCCACAATTTTTTTTTAACTCGTTATAATACTAAAAATCTCAGCCCAAGGAGGAGCACAAGCCTCATCTGCATATCGTACCGTGTGTGTCCTGGGCCTGTTTCCTTAAGGCCCGGGTGTCCCCTTATGCCCGCCCCTGCACGCGATGACCAATGAACACTCATCCTAACCCCAAATAAAAGGAACTCCTGTACCCCTGTTTGGAGAGCCAGGGCTCTGGGAGTCATTCGGGGGCATCTCCTTATTTGTGGCACATGGTTTTCTCCGTGTGATAATGCCCGCGTGTAGTTGTGACAGGGACGCCCCACAGCGTGACCTCGGGTCACAGTGTCCAGTGGGTTGCAAGCCAGGGGCTCCCACACGTCCCCTCGGGTTTGGTAGGTCGCCGTCCTGGCTCACAGATCTCAGGGGAGCCCGTACCCCATGGGCCTTCTGCAGGTGCCCCCGCCCCGGGAGCATCCCTGATGGACAGATGCTCATCCACCAGGACAGAGTGGCCTCCAGCTCCCTCCTCCCGGAGGCCGAGGCGGGTGGAAAGTTCTGACCCTCCAATCAAGGGGTTGGTCCCCTGACAACCTGTCCTCCCAAACCCCACAGGTAGGGGGGCTGTCAAAGCCACATGATGAACATCAATTTAGGTGGGGTTGAAAGGGCTTGTTACAAATAGCAAAAGATACTTCTCTTTCTCCTGCCCCTCGGGAAATTTCTAGGGCTTTAGGAGCTCTGTGCCAGGAACCTGGTGCGGAGACCAAACACATTTCTTATTATATCACAGTTCCCTGGCATCCCCCGGGCTGGCTCACCGGGGTTCTTCTTACCTGTCTTCTTTTATTATCGTCGCCAAATCTATCTACCTATAACATGAACGTAAGTAGGGCTATGTAACATTTTTACTAATACACTCTTTTCTCAATTTTTACGATATTAAAGGAAATCAGTTCCACGCCCTACCATATAACACATTTTTTTTTTAAGATTTTATTTATTTTTTCATGAGAGACACAGAGAGAGAGAGAGGCAGAGACACAGGTAGAGGGAGAAGCAGGCTCCATGCGGGGAGCCCGATGTGGGACTCGAACCCGGGACTCCCGGATCAGGCCCTGGGCCGAAGGCAGGCGCTAAACCGCTGAGCCACCCAGGCGTCCCCATATAACACATTTAAAATACTGTGGGGCCTTTGTCCACTCGGCTGCCAGGACAAAATACCGCAGCCTGGGTTGACCAGGAGCAACAGAAATTTATTTCTCGGGGTGCCTGGGTGGCTCAGTCGGTTGAGCATCTGCCTTTTGGCTCAGGCCATGATCTCAGGGGCCTGGGATCAAGCCCCACCTCGGGCTCCCTGCTTGGCGGGGAGCCTGCTTCTCCCTCTCCCTCTGCCTGCTGTCCCCTTAGCTTGTGTTCTCTCCCTCTCTCTGTCAAATAAATTTTTTTTAATTTTATTTTTTAAAATTTTATTTTCACAGTTCTGGACCCTAGAAATCCGACATCATCAGGCCAGAAGATTCCATCTGGTAAGGGTTTTCTTCCTGCTTCATAGATTGTGCCCTCTTGTATCCTCTGCTGAAAGGCGCAGGAGGTCTCAGTAGAGTTTCTTTTTCTTTCTTTTTTTTTTTAAGATTTATTTATTTATATATTCATGATAGACATAGAGAGAGAGAGAGGCAGAGACACAGGCAGAGGGAGAAGCAGGCTCCATGCCAGGAACCAGACGTAGGACTCGATCCTGGGACTCCAGGATCGCGCCCTGGGCCAAAGGCACGCGCCAAACCACTGAGCCACCCAGGGATCCCCCTAGAGTTTCTTTTATAAGAACGTTAATCCCACTCCTGAGGACTCAGTCCTCATGCCCCCAGCATCTCGTAAAGGCGTCATCTCCTAATACTACCACACTAGGCATTAGGTCTCCAACACGTGAATTTTAGAAGAACACAAACATTCAGATCCCGGCATATATATTTTTTTAAGTAATTGAAAGGTAAACTAAATACTGATGTTTTTTAGTAGCAAGATGAAAAATTAAAATTAATAAATTATAGATACACAAACTGATACTTGTCGACTTATAGAAAATGAGGTAAAGATGTGTCAGCCATATTCATAGTAAAAAAAAGCCAACCCTTTTTTTAAGTAAAATTTTATTTGACTCAAGAAATGTGGCATCTTCACGTGTCTCAAAATCTAATCCTAATCCAGAAATATCTATCATGCTTTTCTGAGGAGTTATTATTCAGAGTGATCCAAACAGACTACTTCTCTAAATCTACGACGTTCCAGACAAATAGGCTGCAAGCTTTTGTATGACTCGACCTTATAAAAAAGTATAGAAACTCTAGGTGTAGGGACAAAAATGATTAGGATGGAAACTAGTATGGGTCAGGAACTCCCTGGGGTTGTTTTCTTACCTTCCTAAAAACCTGCACATGGCACCTGCTAGCAGCTTTTGCTACTGTGCGAGCCAGCAGTTACCCCGAGCTGGAAAATAAATTTCAATCATTGAGTCGGTAACTTGCTAGATTATTGAGTCCTTATAAATCATTCAAATGCATAGTTTTGACGCACCAAGTACTGCAAAGGCCCTGGTGATACCAAAGTAGAAATCTGGGGTCCCCACCCTCAATAATTCCAGTAGAGTCCACAGGCAGATGGTCTTCCTAAAGGGCTCTGATAAAGGCGAAGAGCAATTCTTTAACCTCTAAAGTAATTACTACATAATAACCCTGAGTGAAGAGGTATATCTGGTATTTGACTGTATTAGCATTTCCGTGACAGCCCCTCCACTGTACTTAAGCACAGTCTCCAAGGGATGCAGACACAATATCCTTGGCTCTTGACAATACGTAAGCCTTCCAGAGCTAACACTCTGACAGCGTTTCCAGCGCAGTTATGAGGCCACCTGCCATGTAAAGGCCTTTCATGTTGCACCTTGGAATTCAGGCGAGGTCACAGTTGATCAGTTATTATTGAAAAGACTTATTTTATTTTATTGTTGAAAAGATTTAGACATTAAGTACTTTTTTTTTTGCAAGGGCTTACGTTCATGCTCTTTAAGAACATACATCCTCTTGCTTCATGTAATAATCATAATAGTAATAATGATATCTTGTAACTTATAATGCTTTTCACTTTTAGAAGGGCTTTTCAATGAATTATTTCAGATTTTGTGGTCCGTGTCCTCTCCAGTCTTAATGGAGTCATTTCTAATTTCATGGTCTATATCTGAGAGGAATATGATAATATATTCTTGGATTTTTTTCTGCTTAAGCAGTACTGCCCTTCAACTGAGTAGATCTCTTCTTGGCAAGTCTGAATTGACAGTTATTTTCTGGAAGCCCAGTTATATATATCATCAAATACTGCTTGATCCACCCACTTGCAACAAAGTAATTAATCAACCTATTAACGTATGCTATAATAGAGAACCCTAATCCTTTCAAAATACTTTTATACAATCTCTCAGACTATTTAAATACATCTATTTAATTTTCACAGTATATTGTTATACTATCACATCGAAATTTTTTAAAAATTTGCAACATTCATTCGCTGTTATTTATATTTTTCACTGTTAAGGGATTATAACTAAATGATAACTGGTCATGGGGTAAAGGAAGGAACAAGAATGCAATCTGCTAAAGTGGCTTAAAGTATTAAACTCAATTTGCAAAATCACATCGAATGTATTACCATCCAAATTAAGACTTTAAAGTGCAGAAGGTTCTTGCAATGCAGCAAACAATGAAAAGTCAAAAATGGAAAGGCATCCAGCCTGAAGTGAATCACCACACAAAGTGAGAAAAATAGAAACACCCACAGATTCCATTATTTGAAGGGGGAAAAAACCTACTTCCTCTATTTTACATTGGCGAACAGTAAAAAGATGAGGGAAATGGCCTCTGAGAATAGGGCCGTTTTCTTTTAGGGGCAATTATTTAATTTAAGAATGGGTCTTAAAGGGATGTCTGGGTGACTCAGTGGTTGAGTGTTGGCCTTTGGCTCAGGGTGTGATCCCGGGGTCCTGAGATCGATTTCCACACTGTGCTCCCCCCAGGGAGCCTGCTTCTCCCTTTCCCTGTGTCTCTGCCTCTCTCTGTGTCTCTCATGAATAAATAAATAAAATCTCTCCCTAAAAAAAAAAAGGAATGTCTTAAACTCATGAACCGCCATTAGTCCTAAGAAGCTATATGTTGAGATAAGCCATTTAAACCATACATATGTTTCTCTTTTCCTACAACCAGAAACACTCGTTTATTGCAGAATTTATAGATGAACAAAACATAAGCCCACCACCCAGAAATAGATACCGCTAGCACTTTTTAAAGCTTTATTGTGATTCACATACATGCAATTCACCCATTTCAAGAGCACAATTCAATGTCTTTTAGTATATTACTGGATTGTACAACCATCACCACAGTATAATTTTAAGGGAGCACCTGGCTGGCTCAGTTGGTAGAGCATACAACTCTGAATCTCAGGGCGCGAGCTTAAGCCCCATGTTGGGTGTGAATCTTACTTTAAAAAAATCATCACAATATAATTTTAGAATATTTCATCACCCTAAAAAGAACTCCATTAGCAATCACTTCTCATTTTCTCTACCACACATTCCCCCCCTGCTCAGCCCTAGGCAACCATTAACCTGCTTTTCTGTCTCTCTAGATTTACCTATTCTGAACATTTCATATAAATGGAATTGCATTTTGTGGCTGACCTCTTTGACTTAGCTCAATATTTTCAAGATCCAAGTTGCAGCATGTATCACTTCTTAATTTCTCATTGCCAAATACTATTCCATTGTATGGCTATACTGTACTTGTTTATCCATTTATAAGGGACATTGGGTTGTTTCCACTTTCTAATTGTCACAAATAATGTGGCTATGAATATCATACCAGACAAATGTTTGTTTGAATACTTGTTTTAAATTCTCTTGGAATCTAGGGGTGGATGGAGTTTCTGGATCATAAGGTAACTCTGTGTTTAACATTTTGAGGAACTGCCAGGCTGTTTTCCAAAATGACTGTGTACTACGTTGCATTCCAACATCAGCAATGTATGAAGGTTCCAATTTCTCCGCCTCTTTGCCAACACTTGACATTGTCTGTCTTTTTTTTTTTAATAACCACCCTAATTAGTGTGAAGTGGTATCTCATTGAGTTTTGATTTGCATTTTCCTAGTAATGATGTTGATCATCTTTTCATGCTTTTATTGGTTATCTGTATACAATCTATGGTGAAATATCTATTCAAATCCTTTGCCCTTTTAAAAATCACGTTACTTTTCTTTTTCTTTTTGCATTTTAAGACTTCTTTATATTTTCTGGATGTAAGGGTCGTATGAGATATATGCATAACAAATCATTTCTCCCATTCTGTGGACTCTCTTTTCAGTTTCTTCATGGCACCATTTCTAGCACAAAGTATTAAAGTTATCTATTTTTTCTTTTGACCCTTATTGGTTTTGGTGTCATATCTAAGAAGGTTTTGCCTAACTCAAGGTCACAAATATTACTCCTATGCTTTCTTCTAAGAGTTTTAAATTTTTAGCTCTTACATTTGTGTCTATGGTGTGAAGTAGGGATCCAGTTTCATTCTTCTGCATGTTGTCTCAGCACCATTTGTTGAAAAGACTATTCTTTCCCCTATTGAACTGTCTTGGTGCCCTTCTAGAAAATCAAGTGACTAGAGAGGTGAGGATCTCTTTCATTTTATTCCACTGATATATATGTCTGTCTTTATGTAACTGCTATTAATATTTGCCATGAATCCTTCCTCATCTTTTTTTCCTCTCTGTATATTTATTCATACATTGTTTTTCCAAAACAATCAGATCATACCAAATATATAGTTTTTAACCTTTTTTCCCTAAGAGATCATTAATATCCTCCCATGTCATTAAATAATCAATATGATTTTCAATGGTTATGTTGTTTTCCATTGTATGCATGTACTACAATTAGCTGAATGAATTCCTTTCTGTTGAATATTTAGGCTGAGGCCAGAATAATATCATTTTCAAATAATGTAATAAACACACCCCAGATACACTTTTATTTGTAACAGTAATTACTTTATAACAAAAACCTAGAGTGGGAATTGGTAGGTATGAATATTCTTAAGCACTCAATACTTACTGTTATTGTACTAATTGACTAGCAATGAACAAGAGCTTTGGCTTTCCCACATCCTTATTACAGATGGATATTGTCATTTTGAAATCTTAACCAATTTTGCATTCACATATTATCATAGACTTATAAGAAGAGGGAATCTCAAAACTGATAGTTTTTCATTGATTGACTAAAAGTCAAATAGCAAGCTTTGCTCCATGTCTTAAGAATCTTAAAGTTTAATGATATTTTGCATCTCATGTGAAGGACTGATTTATTTTGCTTCATGGAGTAAACTACCTTTGGAAGAAAACATTTCAAATGAAGTAATCAACTGATACAGACTTACAGAGATGGTGACCATTCCAGCAGGGCCCCACTTGATGATATTGATGTGGCCATCAAAGTTGAGGTTAGTCATGTACATCCAGAAAATTTGATCAGTATATTTAGGGTTGTATGGTCTCTGATGAAAAGACTCATGATAACCAACTCACAAAAGCTTGATGTTTAAAACAGAATGCCCAGTTATGTATTTCTCGTGAGTCATCTCACTGACACAGACTGGATTGCTCAGGATGTTTGCTTAGGGCATGTTTTCCCTTGCATGAGGCCTGGCGCACAGAAAGTCCTCAATAAAGGTCAGTCACCATTATTACTGTTACTGTTATTTTATCATTATGGTGTAATATGCTATGACTTTGTGCTTATCTTCCCTTTTTTGGTAACACTTTCTTCTTTTGTTCTTAAAGATGTTATTTATTTATTTAGAGAGAGAGTGTGCTAGCTGGGGGAGGGAGACATCTCAAGTAGACTCCGTGCTGAGTGCAGACTCAACATGGGGCTCAGTCTCACAACCCTGAGATCATGACCTGAGCCAAAATCAAGAGTCAGGCACTTGGAACACCTGTGTGGCTCAGCTGTTGAGCACCTGCTTTTAGTTCAGGGCATGACCCCGGGGTCCCAGGGTCGAGTCCCACACGGGGCTCTCCGCAGGGAGCCTGCTTCTCCCTCTGCCTGTGTCTCTGCCTCTGTGTGTGTGTCTCTCATGAATAAATAAATAAATCTTAAAAAAAGAAAGAGTCAGGCACTTAACTGACTGAGCCATTCAGGCACCCTTATTTGTAAGATATTCTCATCTTCGGGTTAGCTCTATGATGTTTTAGGGTCATGTTCACTTTGAGAATCTAAGGAAATCTGTGGAAACTTCTAGCAGGGGGCAGGTTTGAATGGAAGGTAGAGAGATCATATGTAGATATGCAGAATTTCATGAGCTAAAATCTGTGCTCTTTTCTCACTATGGTCCTCCTCTCTTTTTACCCTTCCAGAGAAATGATGCTCAGATTTGGTTAAGAGTAAAATGTGTTTGAAGTTCATGATCAGGCTACCATGCTAGAAGACTGGGTTGGGACAAAATCTTTGGGCTTTTTCCTTTCATATTGTGTTTTGTCCCTTTTCTTTTTTAGAAATATTTTCCCCTGAGGAAGCCAAAGAGTAGAAGGCCCAGTCCTACCTCTAATCAAGGCATAAATAGTTCTCATCCCACCTGGCTCACTGCTTTCCTCTTCTCTCTCTCTCTTTTTCTAGTAATTTCCATTTTCACATGGATGATCCATCTGATGCTTTGGCCTCTCAGTTCCTTAGCCATCTTGGCGTCTAAGAATCAAATCGTCCATCAGACTTCACTCATCCATGGTCACATTCCTAGCTTTGTCATGACAATCAATCACTGTACTACCTCTGAAATTCTGACTTCAAGAATCCGGCTCTGGCCACCATCACCCACCCTTCTGGCTCCTCTTCTTTAAAACTCCTGTTCTAGCACTTATGTGATCTCATCAAGAACTCCTATACATATGTTCTATCATTTTCTCAACTATAATCATTTAGCCACATCTTCACAACCCCCTCTTCACCCTGCCTAAAGTCTATAGTTAACATCTATAATTACTGAAGATATCCTTAAAATCTTTGCCACTCTCTCCCTGAGATCCTCCTGTCGTCCTCATTAGGAAAGTTCCCAACTCTGATTATACCCAACCAACTGCTCACTTTGGGTTTACGCACTACAGCTGCTGAATATAACTCAGCTGGTCTTATTTACCATGTCCACCGGACTTCTTTAAATTCATGGCCCCAAATCTCAATTGGGTGCTGAATATTGCTTGACAATCCTATCATATTTCTTGGAATGTTCCTTTCCCACTCTTCAAAAAGACTATTTCACACCTTTTGTCTTTTGATGTTTTAGATATTTTTTTAAAAATATTTTATTTATTCATAGAGACAGAGAGAGAGAGAGAATGAAGCAGAGACACAGGCAGAGGGAGAAGCAGGCTCCATGCAGGGAGCATGACATGGGACTCAATCCTGGGTCTCTGGGATCACACCCTGGACTGAAGGCGGCGCTAAACTGCTGAGCCACCTGGGCTGCCCCCTTTTGTCTTTTGAAACCTCCTAAATTATGGTCATAAAAATTTAAAAAATAAAGCAGACAACTCAAACTACAACTACAACCATTCAAACTACAGCCTACCTTCCTATTGAGCCTTGTGCATTTCAAAGGCTACTCCTTCTCCTCATGTGCTGGGTCCCGTGCAATTTTTCCATCTTCAAGGACGTTGCTCTGGCAATCATTCCCTCTCTCACATATATCATCAATTTCCCCCTTTCTAATGGTTTATCCAAACACAAACAATATGTCACAATACCTCCGATAAGGGAAAAAATTATCTTGACCCGTCTGTCTCTTCATTCTTAGTCCAGTTTCTCTGGTCGGTCCTCTTCTTCTTCTTTTTTCTTTTTCTTAAGATTTTATTTATTTACTCATGAGAGACACACAGAGAGAGGCAGAGACACAGGCAGAGGGAGAAGCAGGCTTCCTGTGGGGAGCCTAACACGGGACTTGATCCCGGGACCCTGGGATCAGGCCCTGAACCAAGGGCAGACGCTCAACCATTGAGCCACCCAGGCACCCCTCTCTGGTCCTCTTCTTAACAAAACTTCATGAGTTACCTAACCATAATCACGGACTTAACTTGTTTCCTCACATTTTTTCTACTGTCCATTTCCCCCCAAGACTCCTCTTGTTCAGCTCATTAACAGTTTCCTGTTGCCAGACATAATGGTCACTTCTCTGTTCTTGTCTTCAATCTGAATGTTATGGACACACTCTCTTTTTCTTGAAATGCTTTCTTCTTTCGGTTTCTAGGTCAAAAGAATCTCTGGGTTTTCTTTTTTTTTCAATGAAGTTTAGTCTCAAATCCAGGTTATTTTTCTGGTCAGCTTTTAAATGCTGGAGTGCCAGAGGTCTCTGTCCTAGAGTCCTGCTCTTTATATACACATGCTCCCTAGTGATCATTTCCAGTCCTGTGGCTTTAAATTTCATTTATAATCTTGCACGAGGAAGAACTAGAAAGCTGAGGGAAGGGTAGGAGGAATATTGTCTTTCTACTGTACACCAATTTATACCTTTAATTTTTATACAATGACTATTACATTTTCAGACAAATAAACATTTAAATAAATATATGACAGAGAAATTAATTTCTCTCTTGTTTAAGTCACAATTATTTAGGCTTCTTTACATGCAGCCAAGCTTGATCTTGATTGCTCTGGAGGGACAGGTTGAATTTGTAGGGCAGAAATATAGGGGTAACTACTAGTGTTAGGGTTCTGGGAAGGCAAGAGGGATGGGATCCAAAGTCCCAGGGGAGGAATCGACTTTTGGCGAGAGGAGGGCCATATCCTCCGATGGCACAGGGTAAAGGAATTTAGAATCAGTGTAGATACAGGAAGGTTATGTGTTTGATAAGAATCCAAAGTAGTTCTTGAAGTGACTCAGTCAATTGGGCATCTGACTCTTGATTTCAGCTCATATCATGATTGTGGGGTTGGGGATCCAGTCGGGCATTGGGGTCTCCACTCAATGGGGAGTTTGCTTGAGAGTCTCAGATTCTCTCTCTCCCTCCGCCTCTGCCCCTCCCCCCTGCACTCTCTTTTTCATATAAATAAATATATCTTAAAAAAAATCTGAAGCAGTTTTTATGCGGTGGCTTCATGTTATCTATGAAATAGGAGGAAAGATTCTCTCAGAGTAAGAATGAGACAGTGGAAGTTGGGGGGAGGGACCCTTGAGACTTGGAGGGAGTGATGGTTTAAAATGATTGCTGTTGGGGCACCTGGCTGGCTCAGTGTGTGGAGTGACTTAATCTCAGGATTGTAGGTTCGAGCCTCACACTGCGTGCAGAGATCACTTAGAAATAAAATCTTAATGAAGCAAATAAACAAAGTAATCATTGCTATGAGTGGAAGGGCAAGTTGACTAGAGAAAGGCAATAGAATTGCTGAGGACCTAGCTGTAGCTGGTGATCATAAATTTATAGGGCGGAGTGCTGCAGGTATGAGTTGTGACTTTCTTTGGTCAAATCTATTTACTGGTTCTGCCAGTTAATAGTTGTTTGATCTCGGGCAAGTTAGATCTACTTTGTACCTCAATGTTTCCTTATTCATAAAGTGGGAATTAATTAATTAATTCACTCATTCATTCAACAAATATGTATTGTTTACTATGTGCCAAGTATAGTTCTAAGGTTAGGAATAGAGTAAAAGGCAAGAAAAAGCCTCTTCCATCATGGAGCTCATGTTAGTTATACCTCCTTTTAGGGTTGCTGTAAGGGTGACATGAGATTCTAATTTCATCAGTTTTAAGATACACACTTTTTCCCATGCACATTTTAATTCTCTGAAACTGAAATATATCTTATAATTAATCGACATGATGTTTTTCTTTCTTAGTGTTACATAAAGTAATGGTGCCTCTTATAATCAATGGAGTTCCAGATTCAGTGAAATATGATCTGACTTGTAAATGCTTAATAAAGTCTCTGGAAGGCTATACATTGCATCCAGTTCACTGCTATTAAAATTTCTAAAATAGTAGAGAACTGGAAACAATTCAAATATTTACCAACAGGAAACTATAGCTATAGTGCAAACTCCCAATGGAATAAGAGAAAAGAATAAAGAATATTTCTATATACTGCTAGGAAGTGACTTCCAGGACATGTTGCTAAATGAAAAAAAAAAAAGTAGAGAAAAGTGTCTATTGTAACTTCTGTTTATTTAAAAGGTAATGTATATATTTGTGTACATATATAAAATATTTGCTTATATTTTCAAAACTAGAGGAATAGACAATTTTTTTATTTTTAAAAGTAACCTATAAAAAAAATAAGTAAAAGTAATCTGTGAGGAAGGCAGCAATAGGGCAGAAGAACCCAAGATAAAAGCTAACCTTTTCAGAATATTCACTATTTTTTAGATTTGATTTCAAGCCAGGCAAGTGTTTCATGTAATTACAAAACAGTACTAAATCAAAATAGAAGAGAAAAGCAATTCCTAAAAATCAAAAGCAAAATGAAACAAATGAGCCCATCTGTGCAGTGATTTTGTGTCTTAACCACACAGAAAAACATTATTTCACATTGTTTTAAAACATAATAATTTGACTATACATACCTAGTGGAACAGATGTGGAAAATGTTTCAAATTTGAAATACATTTTAAATTGTTTTCAGTAGTCATGTGGTTGGTAATAATTTTGTTATTTGAAATTATTCTGTATGTAACATAACTAATTCCCTTAATACTCCTAGAAACCAAGATTTTCAGTATAAAAATGATACCAGTATAAAAATAAAAGAAGTTAAATAAAAATCTTGTAATTCTAAATTTGAATCGAATGAATTCAGGATTTTTTTCTCCTAGAAAGACGGGCAAAAAGAAAGCTCTTAGCTCTGTCCACTAAAAAGGTTGAGAAGACAATAACCAAGTTAGTAGCAATTAGTATTTTTAATGCTTAGACTGTGGCCTTTATTTATATTTTTTAAGATTTTATTTATTTATTTTAAAAAGAGAGAGAGAGAGAGAGCAGGAGGAGGAGCAGAGGGAGAAGGACAAGCAGACTCCATGCTGAGCACAGAGCCTGATGTGGGGCTCGATCCCACAACCCTGAGATCATGACCTGAGCTGAAATCAAGAGTCTGACATTTAACCGACTGAGCCACCCAGGGGCCCCAAGACTCCGGCCTTTCAATACCATTTTCTATTAAAGAAAACCCAGGAACCAGGCTCCTGGCAAAGACAGCTTCTTGGTCAGGGGAAAAATATGTAAGATGAGCCTGAAGTAGGCTCTGTAATACCAGCAAGCAAGGAAACAAAGGCTATTGGGACTGTTTGTGCCCGAAGAACCCAGAAGCCATCCTGAAGAGGTCCCCATGTCAAAGATGGCACAGTCTCAGCTCCCGAAAGAAAAATTGGAGACATGAAGCCAAATGTGCCAAATATGTTAAAATCTTTGAGTTCATAGAGATTTAAAAAAATACCCTCAAAAAAAAAAATACCCTCAAAAGGTCATGTTCGGAGGATGCTAGGGAGCCAACCTCTCAGACTGCCGGGTTGGAAAGCAGCACCGTCAGGTTAACCAGCACCTTCCACGCCGTGGCAGGCGGCCGTGTAGTTCGGTACGTTTCTGTTCTCAGTGAAACAGCTCAGGCTTATCGGAGGCGCAGGGATGAACCCTTCTGGTGCAGAACCGAAATTGGGCAAGAGGGAAAGGGAAAAAGACAGAGACGGCAGAAATATTGGGACATCGTAGAGAGATTAACAGCGTATGGGTCCCTGCGTGGTTGAGCAATGATCAGGCTGGGAGAGGCTGGACAAGTAAAGCTAGAAGAAAGGGAGGCTGTTGCCAGATTTAAAAATATGTGTATCTGAACGGGTGCCCTCGAATTGGCCACTGCTGGGAAATTTTGGGTTGCCTTGGGAAAGCTTAAGACTCTTCTCCTCCTCCTTTGAGAATTTAATGACCCAGCAACGTGCCTAATCTTGAAAAGGAGAATCCAGTACAACATTTTCTTTCCTCTGGAAAATCAGTGCATATCGGCAGCGGGTTTCTAAGTGCTCTGATGGTCATACCGCTCCTGTGGGGTCTTCAGAGTGTGATGGCCTCACAATGGCCAATCTACTAGAACCTGTATGTCTTCCCCTTTGCTAAGGTTTACAAAAGTAGACTTTATAGCCCAGCACCTGTCTATTTTTCTTAACCACCCAGTGACATCTTTGTGAGCTCGAGTTTTAAGATGAATGTCGAATTGTAGAATAGACCTACTCTTAGCAAGGCAACTCCTAATTTGGCATCCCGCCCACAGGCTTTGCTGTCAAGGATTCTGTGCTTCTGTGAATGTGTCTGTACCAGAAGCTTGGGCAGAAAGAATAGTATTGATCACTGAGGTCATAAACTCCATCATGTTTTTGAGATTCCTAGGAAGACATTTCTAAGATTGTCAATAATAAAATATCATGCTCATCTATGAAAGCTTTTATCTCCATTTTATATTCTGTGGTTAGTATACGGGATAATAGTATGTATTGAAATCGGGTGTCAACTATGACTTCTCTCTCACCCTCCATGTCCAATCAATCAGGAAGAGCTATTAACTCTACTTTCTACAAACCTCTTGATTCTATCCACCTCTCTGTATCTCCACTGCCACCGCCTTAGTTCAGCCTACCGTCCTTTCTAGCTTGAATTAACACCTTAGCTGTCCTACCTCAACTTTATCCCACTACAATTTTTTTCTCCGTATTATAGCATCCCCTACAATCTTTTCTCCACTTTGCAGCACGAATGGGAAAGAAACCTTTGATATTACATGCCACCGGGATGTTGGGGTCATTTGTTACTGCAGCATAATCTGACCTAAGTAGATGGAGACCTAACGTCTTTCCATTCCTTGGATGGGCCATACCCTCACTTTGGGCCTTTCCCTCCTCTTCCCTTTCTTATTTGAACTGTTCCAATTCCTCTTCAGCCTTCAGATCTCACTTTAGGGGACATTTCTTTGGGAAGTTTTCCCTGATCCCCCAAGGTTGGATTATGTGCCCAACCTATATCTTCCTAGGACACCCTGTACTTCCCCTTACTACCCTGTAATTGTCTCCACTCTCTCTACTGTAAGCTCAGGTGAGAACAGGGACTATGTCTTTCTTGTCCATCATTACAGGGTCATAAGTTATATGACTTATCAGGAACAGATTACAAAGGCAGAAAGCGATAGGGTTGGAGCTGTGGCCTGATACGTGGTGATGCTACAAGTGAGACAAAGATCAACGGCAGCCAGACACTATTGACCTGTGCTTCACTCTCCTCACCTTGACTTAAACTCGGACAGGTTTTCCAAGCCTCACATATTAAAAGAGTAAGGGATAGCTATAAACTAATAGGTGTGAGACTGAAGATCCCTGGGATGAAAGAATGGTAGGCATTATTTCTGTACATGTCTCAACAGCACCTGAGAATAACATACAGGTCAGCTCACATTTTTTCAGCATTTCCTGTTCTAAGATGCAGCTTAAGGCAAACTCTCAGAGTGCTTAGGCAGGATGTATGCATTCCACAACTCCTGCCTAACTGAGTCACCACGGATATTTTCCTGTCCCTCCCTGCCATAAAGCATAATGCATAACAGGAATGTATTAGTAATGCCATCTGTGATTTCCATGTGAACTACTATCAGGAGAGTTTTCTGCAGTCCCACAATGAAAAGACCAATCATAAAACCATGTCAGTGAAGACCTTTTGTGAAGAAAACAGAGCCGGCAGTTTAGGTTAATTAGACCTTGTGCTGGGAGACCTAAGAGGAAATCGAATCTGAGCTCTTTATTAGAGAACATACAGGTGAGGCCTGCGTGGTTCTGAGGTTTGACTTGTTAACCCCAGAAGATAAAAGGACTTGATGAATATTAGGCTTCATCCAGCAGGCCTAACTCACATGTGGAAACGAGTTGTGACTCACTAGGCTATGCATGAAGAATGAAGCATCGCACATATAAAGGCTGATTTTCTGAAAGTAGCAATAGGAGCACGGGAAGGCATATGGCAAAGGGCCAAAGCTTCTATGAGAAAACTGATGAAAGATGGGCGGGGTTATGGAACACACATTAGCTGGAGTTATTTCTGAGGTTTCCAAGAAATTGGGAAGTTCTGGGAACATTAAAAATGGTGGTTACAGTGACATGATTTTAGACCTAACATTAAAAACTTGGGAGTAAAAAAAATAAAAAATAAAAAATAAAAACTTGGGAGTATAAGGGCATCCGGGTGGCTCAGTCTGCTACGTGTTCATTCGACTCTTGATTTCAGCTCAGGTCATGATCTCAAAGCCATGAGATTGAGCCCCGCGTAGGGACCACGCTCAATGGGGAGTCTGCTGGACATTGTCCCTCTGCTTCTGCCCCTCTCCCATTAAAAATTAGGTGAAACAAATCTTTAAAACAAAACAAACAAATAAACTTGGGAGTGTAGGGGCACCTCACTGGCTCCGTCAGTAGAGCATGCAACTCTCGATATCAGGGTCTTGAGCTCGAGCCCCATGTTGGGTGGAGAGATTACTTAAAAAAAAAAAAAAACTTGGGAGTGTAGCCTAGTGGATGTAGTCGACACACCTGAGTTTAAATTCTTGCTGTTCCACCGCAAACTATGTGACCTTGAGCAAGTTGCTTAATTCCTCTATTTCCTCATTTGTACAAAGGGGATAAAGTACCTGCTTTATAAGATTGTTCAAGAATTAAGCACGATAATGTTTGTAAGATGCTTTACCTAATGCCTGGTCTTAGAGTCCACTTAAATGGTAAGTATAGTCAAGCACAGATCTCCAATGATCTGGGCTCCATCTCCCAAGCCCAGTATTCAGTAAGGGGTGCTGAGTGGTGGAGGCGGTTAAGTGACCAACTCTTGGTTTTGGCTCCAGTTGTGACCTCGGGCTTGTGAGATGGAGCCCCGCATGCAGGGTCTGCCTAAGACAATCTCTCTCTCCCTCTGGCCCTCCCGAATGCATGCCCTCTCCCTCCCTCTCTCAAGTATATAAATAAAAAGTAAAAAATAAATAAATAAATAAATAAAGGGGGACGCCCGGGGGACTCAGTGGTGGAGTCTGCCTTCAGCCCAGGGCGTAACCCCAGGGTTCTGGGATCGAGTCCCACGTCAGACTCCCTGCATGGAGCCTGCTTCTCCCTCTGCCTGTGTCTCTGCCTCTCTCTCTGTCTCTCATGAACAAATAAATAAAATCTTTTAAAAAAATCGGTTTTGAAACACAAAACAAACATACAGTAAAGAGGATGGTCAACAATATCAGAAGTTGATTCTTAAAAAACACTATACAACAAGATGAACTTTCTGGTGAAATTGATTAATAAAAAAATGAAAGAAAGATCAAAGGAATGAGAGGCATGATTACATATTAAACACATATTTTTTAAAGATAAAATGAGTTAACTTAGTGAAAGTAAATATAAAAACTGTTGAAAAAGACATTAAAAAAACATAACTTGACAAAACTGATTCAAGAATTCCCTGAGAGGCTGTCTGGTCCTATGACTACTAAAGACAATTAATCTAAAGGTAATAGTTTTTCCATATGTATAAAATAAACTCCAGGCCCAGATAATTTATATGGACCTCTGTCAAACTTTCAGCAGAATATTTCAATCCTTTTAAAAAAATTTTTTAAGTAACCTTCTTACCAAACACAGGTCTCCAACTCATGACCCAGAGACCAAGAGTACAATGTTCTATTGATTTTTTTAAATTTTTTTTATTTTTTTATTTATTCATGAGAGACACACACAGAGAGAGAGGTAGAGACACAGACAGAGGGAGAAGCAGGCTCCATGCAGGGAGCCCGACACGGAACTCGATCTCAGGACTCCAGGATCACACTCCAGGCCAGGCTGAAGGCAGCACTAAACTGCTGAACCACCTGGGCTGCCCTGTTCTATTGATTGAGCCAGCCCGACATCCTTGAATTACTTCCATCTCATATAAATGATTCCAGAGAATGGAAGGGGGAAGAAATATTCCCCAACTGAGTGTTTAATGCCTGTATAATCATGAAAAGTGTGAGAAAGGAAAATTACAAGTCAATCTCACTGATAAGCATAGATTTTAAAATCCTAAACAAAATGTTAACACAAAATGTCAGGTATATAAAGGTAATGTATCATGGCCAAATGAGGTTTATCGCTGGAATGCAAAGATGTTAAAATGTGAAAAACCTAGAGTTATTTCATACTGATAAATCAGGAAAGAAAAAAACCTCATAAAATGTATTTGAGATACCCTTAACACACATCATTCTTAATGAGGAATCATGTGAATTAAAGGCATTTATTTATTTTTAAAGACTTTTAACATTAGGAGCTAGACATGAATGTCCATTAACATTGCATTTATTCACATCGTACTGGAGTTTTAGCCAGCACAAGTTATATAAAAGAAAAGGAAAAGAAAAAAACTATCATTACTTAAAGTTACTTATTTTTAGAAAACTAAAACTTATTAGAATGTGAAGAGCATTTAGCAAGGTGACATAAAATTTGTAAAAAATGAAATTATATAATCCTGTAAAAAACACAAATTTCATTTTATAAACCGAAAAACAATTCAAAAAACATGTTTTTTATTCATTTTGTTAAAAGATTTTATTTACTTATTTTAGAGAGACAGTGCTTGGGAGAAGGGGGAGGGGCAAAGGAAGAGGGACAAAGGGGGAGGGAGGGAGAGAATCTTCAAGCAGATTCTGTGCTGAGTATGGAGCCCCATGTGGGGCTTGATCTCATGATCCTCAGATCATGACCTGAGAAGTCAAGAGTTGCATGCTTGACCAACTGAGCCATTCTGGCACCTCTATTTGTTTATTTGTTTGTGTATTTATTTAAAGTAGTCTCCGTACCCAACATGGAGCCCAACTCAGGGCTTGAACTCACAACTCTGAGAACAAGACCTGAGCTGAGATCAAGAGTCAGTTTTAGCCAACTGAGCCACCCAGATGCCCTCAAAAACATGTTTCTAAATGGAGACCATTCACAGTAATAGTATAAAGTATAATAAATTCAGGGATGTATCTGATGAAAAACAGGCAAGCATCTGAAGAAAATTAGAAATTTCTATGAAACCATTAAGGAAAACCTAAATAACTAGAGGTAGATAATATTGTAAAAGTGTCAATTCTCCCCTCTAGGTGATCGATACAAAATGCATTTCCAATCATCATCACATTAGGACTTTGTGAACACTGACAAGTTGATTCTAAAGCGCATATGGAAGAACAAAGGGCAAGAATAGCACACACACTCCTGAAAAAAAAAACAAAAACTTGCTTGACTGGATAGCAAAACTTAAGAAGATAAAGTAATTAAGACAGAATGGTATTAGTGTAGGGATGGGCAGCCTGGAAGAGAGTAGTGAGTCTGGAAACAGACTTGTATGTTATGGAACCTTGATGTGGGACCAGAGATGGCACTGCAGTTCACTGGAGAAAGGATTCTAGTCAATAAATGGTATTTGGAACATTGGCTGGCCATTTGGAAAACAAAGAAATGGATTTCTCTTCTGTACCAAACAAACGAAATCTAATAATTTATTTTATTATTTTTTAAAAAAAATTTATTTGTTTATTCAAAACACACACACAGGCAGAGGGAGAAACAGGCTCCATGCAGGGAGCCTGATGTGGGACTCAATCCCAGGTCTCCAGGATCAGGCCCTGGGCTGAAGGCGGCGCTAAACCGCTGAGCCACTGGGGATGCTTGAAATCTAATAATTTAAATATGAAAGTCAAGGGATGCCTGGATGGCTCAGCCATGGAGTGTCTGCCTTTGGCTCAGGTCGTGACCCCAGGATCCTGGGAATCAAGTTCCACATCAGGGTCCCCACAGGGAGCCTGCTTCTCCCTCTGCCTGTGTCTCTCATGAATAAATAAATAAAATATTTAAAAGCAAATAAATAAATAAATAAGTAAATAACAAAGTCAAAACTTTTAAAGTCAACCCCCCCACCCCCCCAGTTCTAGGAAGTACCTTTCTGATTTTAGGGTAGGCAAAGATTTTTTTCTTTTTAAAAGAGCAGTTTAAGGTTCACAGCAAAATTGAGAGGACACTACAGAGATTTTCCATAAACCAACTTGCCCATGCATGCATAGCCTTTCCTGTTCATCAACATCTCCCACGAGAGTGGTATGCTTGCTACACTGATGGATCTCCACTGGTACACCATTTTCACCCAAAGTCTGTAGTTATTTAGGGTTCACTCCTGGTGTTGTATGTTCTATGGGTTTGGATATGTATCATGACATGTATCCACCGTTATTGTGTCATATAGAATGCTCTCACTGCCCGTAAACTCTTCTGTGCTTCACATATTCATCCCTCCCCTCTCCAGCCCCTGACCCTCTGGCAGGGCAAGGATTTTTTAGAGGCCAAAGTTGCAAACTGCAGAAGAAAAGATTAACATATTCAACTACATTACACCTAAGAACTTTTACTCATCAAAAGAATCGATAAAGGAAGTGAAAAGATCTTGGACGGGATCCTGTATTGTTGGCGGGGGGGGGGGGGATTGCTCTAAAGAACACTATTGGAACTGGTCCAATTTCAATATGGACTATATATTAGATGTAAGTATTATATTGATGTTAAATTACCTTAATTTGAAAATGGGCACATAAAAGAATGTTTTTGTTTTCAGGAATACATGCTGCAACTTACTCTCAAATAGATGAACAAAAATGATGTATACATTGTCTATTTTGTACACAAATATAGTAAACAGTTGATGTATATATATACATTCACTGTATTAGTCCTGAAGCTTTTCTGTTGGTTTGATTTTTCTTTCCAAAATAGAGTAAAAAAATCTTTTGATACTTGAAAAAACATATGCTATGAACAGGGAGCAAATATTTGCAGTACGTACAATTGACAAAAGATTGATATCAATAATATATTTCTATGAAAAACCCTTAGAAGAGAAACAGGAATGGACAATCAGCATATTAAAAAATGCTCAACCTGAGGGTACCGATTTATTCTTGGTAGACTAGCAAAAATTAAGAAATCTGACAAGAACAAGATTTGGAGAGAATGTGGAGTGCTGCTGGCAGCATAGATTGTACCGGCACTTTGAAAACATTACAGCATTACCTTTTATTTTTTTTTAAGGTTTTAAAAAGATTTAAGAGAGATAGAGATCATGCGTGAGCGTAGGGATGGGGTAAGGACAGAGGGAGCGAGAAAATCCTCAAGTGGACTCTGTGCTGAGCATAGAGCCTGATGTGGGGCTCAATCCCATGACCCTAATCAGGACCTGAGCTGAAATTGAGGGTCAGACACTTAACTAAGCCACCCAAGCGCCCCCAGCATTATCTCTTAAAGCTGAGCCCCCCATACTCTCTGACGTTTAAATGAGACTCAGTCACTTCCACAGGAAGTGTTCACAGAATGCTCCTACCAGCCTTGTTTGTACTTGCCAGGGGCAGATTAGGGTTTTGTGGGGCATGAGATTATATAATTGGAGAAAAACCACAACGCATTATAAATGCAACAAAACCCAGGAAAGTAGCATACAATATTTAAAATTGTTTTTTACACACTTCTATACTTTTTCCTTTTTTTTTTTACTGCATACTCTGATACCCTCTTCATATGACAATGATTTCTATAATGTCATTTATATAGAGAGAATAAAAAGATGGAAGTATTTCTTTTACATAGTTTATTTAGCTGTTTCAAATTATTAATCTCTGGGATGCAAAAAAAAAAAAAAAAGTCTGGACAAAATCACTGTGGTTCTGTTCCAGGTTTGTGACCTACAAGCTCAGGGATTCTGATAAATTTTACTTTGTGTGATTCCCATCAATAAAAAATGTAAATCATTCATTTATAATCATATAATCCTGGGTACATCCCTAATGGGAGAGAACTTCCATTTGACTAAGCATTGGTCAGAACTTGATCCTCTGCTTACAGTTTCACAGATCTAATGAATCTTTACAGACCAGCTTCTAGCTTCCTACATTGCAAACTATATTTCTCCCTCAACGTGCGTATACTTCTGGTGTTGGATGCTGTGGGACACATTCAGATCCTGATAAAACATTTGTCCCCACACCTTCCTACTCTGGGGTGGAAAGCAATAGCCTAACAGTTATGAGACTGCAAACCCACAAATACATTCCACTGAGCTCAAGTAAATGTATCTGCAGCTCAATCCGCTTTGGCTCAATCCCCAAATACCTGCTGCTATCTATCACCACCCAACTTGAGAAGTGTTGAAGAAGGCAAAGCTGGGGTGTAAAGGGAAAGTGGTCCTAATCCATTGTGGTTTAAATATCCTTCTTTTGAAGATTTTACAAAAACATATGACCATCAGAACACATTGACGAGAACTCCTTTTAGAGCTATGGAAGGGACTCATGGGACTGAGGGGCTCTGAAGCTCAAATTTCATTAGCTTCATGGTAAATTTGCCTCTATTAAGTACAAAATACTGGAGACGACTCAAGTGTTGGCAGGAAAAGCAATAAATAACTACACAAAAGCAGCTTTGCAGACACACAACATTATAGCAGTAAAATGTTCTACTCCTTGCTTACACTTCACTTGGATGAATCAAAGAAACAAATGCTGAGTGATAAAAGCAGATCCCACAGGGCTAGCTATGTGTTATTTCTATAAAGCTCAAAAAAAGAGAGAAAAAGTCAACAATATATCAATGAGGGATGCATTCAACTATGATAATACTCTTAAAAATGGCAAAGAGAGAGAAACAAAATTCAGAGTAGTGATCACCAAGGGAAGAAGCAAGGTATGGAACCAAGAGATGAAGGGCTATATATACTTGCTTATATATTTTTTAAAAGATTCTTAAAAATTTATTTATTCATGAGAGACTCAGAGAGAGAGAGAGAGAGAGAGGCAGAGACACAGGCAGAGGGAGAAGCAGGCTCCACGTGGGACTCGATCCTGGGACCCCAGGTCACGACCTGGGCCAAAGGCAGATGCTCAACTGCTGAGCCACCCAGGCGTCCCCGTGCTTGCTTCTATTAATAAGGTGATGCAGTCAGAGATCTTTCACATTATCAGTATGCTTTAAAACTTATTTGTTCAAAATATTATTTTGTATGCATCAAAAATTAGACTGAACATATTTTTTTTTAATTGTTAAAACCTCAAGTATTTAGGTCGTCCAGCTCAGCTTCCCTCTTTCCTGCTTCCTCCCCATCCCTTCCTCCCCACCTGCTTGGGGCAGGTGGCTCCAGAGTTCTAGCAAAGCAGTGAAATGAAATGGCAACAAAAACCGTGATTTGTGGTTCATTTTTTTATTATTATTTTTTCCTTTCTGGGGCTGGGCGGTAGTGCGGAGATACCACCCAGCGCACCCGGCTCCCGCGCCACCGGCTTCGGTCTCTCCGGGCGCGCAGGCGGCTCGCCCCGCCCGGGCCCGCTACGTCACGTTCACTCTGCCCCGAGGCTCCCCGGGCCGCCCCGCCCTG
>JAEUCK010002964.1:0-52771 GCA_017311455.1 Otocyon megalotis megalotis
CCGCAGAGCGCCCCCTCCCCCTCGGTGCCCCCGCCCTCACCGACCCCAGCCCCCCCCGCCGGAAGCCCCGGCCCCGTCCGCGGAAACGGCTGGTCACGGGGTGTCGCTCACCGGCGCGGGGCTCCGCCTGCGCCCCCGGCCTCCGCCGCCCAGGCCCGAGCTCACCGCCGACCCGCGACGACCCCGCAGCCGCGGCCTCTCCGCCCGGCGCCGCCACCCTCCGCCGGAGGCGCCCCCGACGCCACTCGCCGTCGCCGCCGCCCGCCTCTGTGACGCACTTCCGCTTCCGGCGCTCGGGGCCGCGGAAGCGGCCGCGCGGCGGCTCCCCGTTTCGTCTGCCGGGCCTGGCCCCGCCCCGGAGGCGGGACTTCCGGGAGGCCTCCGCGAGGGGGGGCGGGCCGGCGGGGCTTGGCACTGCGCGTGCGCGAGTCCGCCCCGCCCCCAGGCGCCAGCTGTGCCCGCGTCCAGCCGGAGGCCTCACCTGGGCCGCGCCGTCTGCGGCAGGTGCACGGGCCGCGCTCGGGCCCCACGCGCTGTCGGGACCACGCACCGCTGCCGCCGCGCCGCACGGTCACCGCGGAGCTCGCCTATTTACTACTTAGTTACTATTATTTACTACGCGTCTGGATTGCGGAATAGAAGTTACAATGTAACCACGTCGAGGTATGGCACGGGTTAGACACCCACGTCTTCGTGCTTTAGCACCCTCACGTCCCTCCTTCTCGTGCAGTTTATTCTGACACTCAATTCACTTCGAAATATGATTTCTTTCTTGAAGATTTAAAGTAGTTTAAATGAACATTTTTATTTCACTTATTTATTTAAATGGACATACTTATGCACATGCATATGCTCATTACAAAACTTGCAAATCCACATAAAATACTTTCAATATGTAATGTGTCATAATCTTTAACACACGTATCTGTAAATGATGCATTAAGTTAACACATTAAGCTCCCACAGTAGGCGAGACACTGTGTGAGGCAGGTGTTGAGGGAGGGGCACGTGGGTGGCTCCGGCCTGGTGAGCCTCCAACTCTTGTTTTCAGCTCAGGTCATGATCTGGGGATCATGGGGTCAATCAAGCCTACCCCCCACCCCCCGGGTGGGCAGGCTGAATGTTCAGCGGGCCATCCTGCTTCCCCCTCTCTCTCTCCTCCGCCCCCCTCGTCACACACTCTCGGTCTCACTCTATCAAATAAATAAAATCTTAAGGAAAAAAAAAAAAGTATGTCACAAGACCGCCAAGTGAAAATCCAGGGTGGCAGAGCAAGCACACAGATCCTCTGTCGTTTGCACAGGTGCCAAAACCTGAGCTTCGGAGGGGGCCGGAGGGGCTCCGTGGGGCTCGTGGCTCTCTGGGTGTCTGGTAGGTGTGAGTCACGTCGTCTGGGTGTCTTCTGCGTGTGAGTCACGCCGTGCTGTTCGTAAGCCGCCCATGACAGTGAACATGATCATGCTCCCCTGGCGAGGACGACACAGAGGATCTGCGGGCCCCGGGTTGGGGGGGGCGGGAATGGGGACCAGTCTTTGAACCCAGACAGGCTTCCAGGGGGGAGGTGCGGCTTTGCCGTCCTTATATAACCCCTCCTCCGTGTTGGGAACGGAGAGGTGCTTGGGATTCTCGTTAAAACTTTCTCCCCAAGGCTGCTTGCGAGTCGATGGCGCGTTTCCCCGGGGAACTGTTAAATTTGGAAACTGTTTTTCCGCTCTGTTCTCTGAAGCATTTGCAAAGCAAATTAAGAAATGAGATACTCTTTCAGGACCTGCACACCTAAGACGCGGTCGTAAGAATTAAAAAAAAAAAGTTCAAGGAAAACTCTTCTGTGTTTGAGCAAGATACCCCTCATCTGCATGCACCTCAGAAATAGAGAAACAAAGTCCCTAATACCTGCAGCTCTGCCCTAGTGCGCTAGTATGGTGAGTGCATAGCTGCATAAGTTACCCTCGCTGAGTGAGGATGAAGGCTGGCAGGATGATGGGATTCGCTCCCGGGGTGCTATGCCGAAGGTGAAGGCATTTTGCAGTTGTCATTAAAGTCCGTACTGAGTTCGTGCAAGCTAATCAGAAGCAAAAATCCAGCCTGGGTGGGCCTGGCCCAATCAGGTGTAGAAGTCAGGATTAAGACAGGCGTGAGATCTGCAGCAGCTGAGACACAGCCTGCTTGCCCTGAAAAAGAATCAAACCGCCTTATGGAGAAGATCATTTGGCAGGAACTGCCGGGTGGCCTCTAGGAGGTGAAGGTGTCACCGCTCCCACCACAGGGAACTGAGTTCTGCTAGTAACCAGTTAGCTTGTAAGACAGCCCGGCGTCTCCAGTGAGACCCCACCGTCCCCAGTGCTGGTTGACATCTTCCCTCTGTGTGTGTCTGTCTCTAGGCCTCTGCTTCTCATAAGGACACCAGTCATGCTGGGTTAGAGCTGACCGGAGGCCACCATGACCATAGGCCACCATCACCTTCCTTTAACCGCTTAGGGCTGACACACAGAGGGACAAGTCCCAGGCTAGATGAGGGCATTCGATGATGCACCCCAGGAACTGAGACCAGGCAACTGGTCTGAACGCAGAACCAATCCAATTCTGGCTCCACTCTAGATGACACACTTCCCTCCCGCTTAGACACCTCCTCCCTTGTGTGGATAGCTTTCACTTTGACCCAGATTCGGGGATTCCATTAAGTTTGTCCTACAAGAAAAGTGCTTGAGGATGTAAATATGTAGATCTACAAATGTTTGCATATATGAATATGTATCCATCTACGTATCTATCTACCTATCAATCTCCATCCATCCATCCACCTATGTACTCATCTATTTATCGCCAATTCATCCCCTCACCCATCCATCCATTCATGCATCTACCCACCCATCCATCTATGTGTATCTCCATTTATCCACCCAACTACCCACTCAATCTCTCCATGCACCCTCCCCGCACCCATCATCCACTAATCTACCCGTCTATCATCCATCCACCCATCTATCCATCCATCCACCCATCTATGCATCCATCCATCCATCTATCCATCCATCAACCCATCTATCCATCCATCAAGCCACGTATCCATCCATCCACCATCTATGCACCCATCAGCCCATCTGTCCATCCAACAACCCATCTACCCACTTACCCACCCCCTCACTGACATCTCCATTCCACCATCCAACAATTTATACATCCAGCCCTCCCTCTGTCCCTCCCTCTACCTCATAAATCATGCCTCTGAAGCCTTTATTCAAAACAACTCCTTTCCACCAGGTGGCGCACCCACCACCCTAACGAACACTGGTGGGAGCTCTGCCGTTTTAATCCTCTAGTGTGGTTGGAAGCCAAGGTCTTGAGGGTCACTCAGTTAATCCCTCATCCATCCTCAGCAGAGTCCTGTCCAGTGGTTTCCCATGAACGTTACCCTATTTACGAAATCCACCCTAGGCAACTCGTGCTCTTCCTGGAAAGTTCTCTATCGATCCCAGAACTTTTAACTCAACAAGTGCCTGACTAGTTCTAAAGCAGCAAGATAAAAAGAAAAGGGAATTCTGTTGTCTCCGCACCATGAGGGGGAGGCCCTGTGGGAACTTTACGCTCTCCTCTGCTGGTTTTGGGTATGTTAACTTCCCTGATTTTCCAAAGGAAATTGAACAATGTCTATTAATTACCATTTCTAATGTGCCCACATTCTCTTCGATTCGGCAATTCCATTGCTGGTAATTCATCCCAGAGAATTATTCCCTGTGGGTATACAAAGAAACATGTGCAAGTTATATTGCACGTATGTCTGTACATGCCCAGATACTTATATAGGTATGTGCAGCACATTCACGTATTAGGGGTATCTGGATTAAACATATATATATTTTTTAAGGTATACAAAGCACATGTGCAATTAATGCTTCCGGCAGCATTAATTATGAGAATTGGAAGCAGCTCAATGCACACATACGGGGTTCTGAGTCAGCCACATATTGCACCCTTACGCTGAGTCACGCATCATTGTACTCACCCAAGAGGAGGCGACATTGCAGGAAGATGGCATGTTGCAGACATGTCACAGGCTCCCAGTGTTGTGATGGTTTGGTATTCCATGGTGACTTCAGAGTGTGCAACAGCACTTGGGGGTGGTGGAACCGTGGCACTGGAAAAGATGGAGAAAGGGGGATGAAGAAGGATAGAGGACTTGTAACTAAATCAAAGGTGTCCAGCTGAATTGCAGGGGTCATGGGTAGGAAGGATAAGAATGACCCCGAGGTCCCCGGCTCTGGCCACTGGGTGAGACTGACGACATACACTCCATCATAGGAAATCAATTAGGAAAAGGCTCTGTTTGACGCAGGAAGGAGGCAGGTGAGTCCAGTTGGGATGATGTTGGTTTGGAGATGCCTGAAGCCCTGATGGAACTGCCCAGTAAGATCCGGAGGTCTGAGTGAGTCCAGGAGGAGGAAGAACCGTGACATTGGAGCTGCAACTAAGCCATCCATCCTTCCATCTACCAATTCAACCATCCCTCCATCCATCCATCCACCCATTCAATTATCCATCCATCCATCCATTCATCTATCCAACAATTCAATTATCCATCTATCCATCCATCCAGCAATTCATGCATCCACTCGTTCACCCATCCACCCATCCACGCATCCACCCATCCACCCATCCATCCACCCATCCACCCATCCATCCACCTATCCACCCATCCATCTATACTAGCGTCGATCTGTGACAAGTTGCGTGAGATATTGCCAACCTAGGAAGATCACCTGAGCCTTGCCATCCAGTTTAAAAATAAAAAAACACTTGATGACATACTCTCGTTGTGGCTGACCTTTAGTCTCACCTCCTTCTGAAGGTTCACGATAATATCTTTAGTCTTCACACCCTCTTGGAGGTTAAGACTAATAAAGCATGTCTCGAAGCCCTCATCATAAACCACATCACTACATGGTCAAGTGATCAAAGCTCCCAGGCAAACAAAGACAGGACAGGACATGCCGTGGCCTGGACATCACCTACCAGGAGCCGGGGCAGAGACCAGACCTCCTTTTACGTCAGGCTGAGTCTTCACCACATGAAAACAAAGTGCACAAGTCCTACAATTTATGGTAAGCAGTTTGAAAGGAGATGTGAAATAAAGCCTGGCTAGGACAGGGAGGGGTCCCCTCAAGAGATCACGGCAGAAGCCTTAAGGGCGGATGTGCACCACAGCTTGTTGAAGGAAGTTGAGGGTATCCTGGCCTCTGGGGGCAGAGTGGTTTCCCCTAGGCAGGCACTGGGGAGTGGGGTGTGCTTGAATATGCTTGTAGGACTGACTTTCCATGAGAAAGATCCTACAAACCTCCTGCGGGCTCCCACGCAGAATGGAGCTCTGGTGGGTCTAGGGGCAAAGCTGAACCCACAACCAGCTCTCTGCATCCAGGTGGAGGCTGTGGTTGTGTCTCACTGGGTTAAATCCAACTTAATCCCCTACGTCCCCTCACCCACGTGGCCTGCCCAGATAGTACAGAGAAACATGGTGTTTCCTGGACCTGAATGTTTGTTCGCAGAGTGTCCCCCTCTGTTCGTTCTAAGACTGACTCTACATCTCCTACATGGTTTGTTCCTGCTTTAGAGACATGGGTTTGGTGTCTTCATGCCTTGGGTTTATCTACATGGGTTCAAATACGGGTTTAGTGCTTCTCTGTGATTTCTCGAAAGAGGAGTAGGAAAATCAGATGTAGATCAGATCAAAGGGCAGCCTCAGAACAGGAGATAAATATGCAAAACCAAGATACAGAAGTGTCCCTTCCTTTGAGATAAATGGTGTCCTCGTACTTTTCACCAGCGTACAGGACTTCTGCTTTTCTCTCCTTAGGGTCATTGGGGTATGATCCAGAATAGCGTGTAAGATGCCAGGCTAGCGAGAACTGTGCAGCCTTCAGAGAAAACTGTGCAGGGATGGGCCACCTGGAAAGTTCAAGTGACAAGTCACCATTGGGAGAGGCCCAGGAGAGCGGCCCCATTATGAGGCCTCCAACAAATAAGGCCTACCAGGGAGACCCGTAGGCAGGGTCCAAGCCTGAGACATCACTGAAAATTCCAGTGACCAGATAACTGAGGTAGGAACCAATATCAGGGCTCTGGTAACCTCTGTACTCTCCATCCACTCATATCCCCCCATCTATTCATCCATGCATCCACCCACTCATCCATCCATATACTCATCCATCCATCCATCATCCATCCATCCATCTACCCCTCCATCCATCCATCATTCATCCATTCATGCATCCATCCACCCATCCATCCATCCATCTACCCCTCCATCCATCCATCATCCATCCATCCATGCACCCATCCACCCATCCATCCATCTGCCCATCCATCCATCCAACCATCCATCCACCCTTCCATCCATCCATCCACCCATCCATCCACTCACACATCTCTGCATCCACCCACCCATCTATCCATCTATCATCCATTCATCCATCCATCCACCAATCTGTCCTTCCAGATTTACATTTATACCCTCTTGACTTTAACAGGAAGCATGCTCATCGCACATATTTCTCAAACCCTCCTTCGTCACCTATTTTGTGTTTCAACTGAGAATTGCCATGTGGACAATTTCTCTCGACCCAACGACCATCAACCTCTCATGCTTAATCAATCCACCTCGCGGGTCCCGTCCCTATTCCAAACAGCAATGTTTAGCTCATCGCCAATGTCTGCAACCGCATTTGTTGTTCTCAGTAGCGTGTGAGGGGATCATCGTTGCGTTGGTCAGCGCGTCCGGGGCGCGTGTTTGCATCGCCTTCCCCAAGGAGATGCACTCGGCACACACAGAGAGTCCATGTGTTATTTGTTTGGCGCAGCAGCTGGGTTGCTCTCACATGTCGGTTACCAAGGCTTGCAGGACGCTGGGTAGCCAACATGCAAGGTGGGGCTTCCGTGGGTGTTCCGCTCCCCAGCATGAGGAGGGAAGGTGTGGCTGGTTCATTTCCTGCCTTCTTCCGGTTGCTTGTCACCTTATCAGTCACCAGGCATTGTGTGGCCACCATGACAAGACTCTCATGCTGAATCCCAGGTACGTGTAGAGCTGGGAGGGGTGTTGGCCACCGCGTCCCCACTCCCTCCTTCCATGTAGCAGGGCTCAGCAGCCAGCGTGGCCAGGACTCCATGCCCATGTCCCTCCATAAACTGGCCAGTCTCCTGGTACTCACAGCATGACCCTCCCGTCCTGGGCAGCTGGAGGAACAAAACCTGACCTCCTTGCTTTTTCTCTTGTGCATGGAAGGCCAGTGGAGACCTGCCCTGGGAGGGCAAGCTGGCCGTGCAGCAAGGGGACAAATGGTGGATCAGCTGGCCCACAAAGCCCAACAGGAACAGGATCTTCTCCCTGGGACAGTTGTCCATGGAAGCGTGGTGCACTTCACAAGTTCCACATGTCAGTCATTTCTTCCTAATAAATACCTATGAGCCTCGGGGCCAGGCGGGCAACCATCACAGGCCTCCCCTCCCCTCGTGAAGGCAGCAGAAACAATTCGGCAACCTGTCCTGCTGCGATGGTGCACTTTACCAAAGCATGTACCACCTGCATACTTGCAATCACACCTGGCCCACTCAGCGTTCTCGGAAACCCTTTTGGAGATTGGAGAATAGGAAAGAAAAAAAAAGTCTTATCAGTGGTGCAAACAGGAGCCCTCCTCCCTTGGCCCCAGTCCCAAAGGCGTCAGCCCGGTTATCTTCAAACGGGTATTTTTCTGGGCGGAGGTGGAGTTCACGTCACATAAAATTCACCATCTTGAAGTGAACGGTGCAATGGCATTTAGCGCACATGCCCCCGGTTATGCAACCGCCGGCTCTACTTAGTTCCAGAACATTCTCATGTCCCCAAAGGACACCCCCCATCCGCATTAGGCAGTCTCTCCCCGTCCCACTCCTCAGCGCCTGGCAGTCAGTAAAGCACTTTTTTTTGCCTGTAGATTCACCTGTGTTGGACATTTCATGTCAATAGAATCACACGCCGGGATCCCTGGGTGGCGCAGCGGTTTGGCACCTGCCTTTGGCCCAGGGCGCAGTCCTGGAGACCCGGGATCAAATCCCACGTTGGGCTCCCGGTGCATGGAGCCTGCTTCTCCCTCTGCCTGTGTCTCTGCCTCTCTCTCTCTCTCTCTCTCTGTGACTATCATAAATAAATAAAAAATTTAAAAAAATTAAAAAAATATAGAATCACACGCCGTGCAGCCCTCGTGTGTCTGGGTTCTCTCATGAGCGTCGTATGTTCACGGTCCATCCATGGGATAGCAAGTGTCACACCTTCGCGGAGTCATATTCTCCTCTAAGCCTTCCCCTCGAGGAAAGAAAACGCATTATTTTAGCTTTGGAAGAGAGCCACGGGGCGTCATTCCGCGGGTTTTATAAACCAGATTTGTTCTCAGCAAGAGTTCTGGGAGCGGGTGTGAAGCCGATGCTCCCGACAGCGTCCCCCTGTGAAAGCCCACCTAGCAGGCGCCTGGGTACCTGTGGGATGGGCAGGTGCAATGCATCAGACCTAGAAAGCTGCACGTTGCATGAACAACAGCTGCGGACGAGTGACAGGACCCCGCGTGGGCCACGCCACCGTCATCAGGGTTCAGAGATGTACCTGTGAGAAAAGGAATGCCCCGGCTCAGGCGTGGCCACTGGAAGGTTTCGGGGAGAGGGGAGGATCAGATGGGCTTTGTTCTTTGCCTCGTAGGCCTTAGGTTCTCCGTGGGGTCCTCCGGTGGTCGGCTCCCTGCAGACAGATTTTTCTCTGCTCTGCGTGAATCATATAAACAAACAGGTGAGCCCTCCAGCTTCTCGGCGCGTGAGGCCATCCGTTCATCATGGTTAATTCTACATGTCACCCTGGCTGGAGCATGGCCTCAGATATGTAGCCAGGTACTATTCTGGGTGTTTCTGTGATGCTATTTTGTGATGGCACATTGAAATCGGTGGATTTTGAGTAGAAGACATTGCCTTCCCTAACGTTGGTGGGCCTCGTCCAATCAGTTGAAGAAGACAAACGCACAGAAAATGAGCTCCCCAGAGGAAGAAGGAATTCAGGCTGCAGAACAGCCTTCGGGCTCAAACCATCAGTCTTCATCGGGTCCCCAGACTGCTGCTTCCACCTGCAGATTCTGGAATTGCATCTGCACAAGTGTGTGAGCAAACCCCTTAAAATAAGGCTCTCTCGGTATCTATGCATCTCATTGGCCCAGCTCAATAGACAGACACCCACATACATAGATTTGATATGTAAATGATAGATAAATACATAGATACATAGGTGAAGGATGGATGCACGGGTGGCTGGGTGGGTGGGTGGATGGATGGATGGATGGACACATAGATACATGGCTAATGGATAGTTAGATGGTGGATACATGGATGATAGATAAACGACGGGTGGGTGGATAGATATAGAGATGCCACCTAGGGAGATACGTCGATAGATGATGGATACATAAATGATAGATAAGTATATAGATACATAGATGGTGGATGGATGGATGGATGGTGGATTGATCGATGGATGGATAAATGGACAGATGGATGGATGGATGGATGGTGGATAGATGGACAGATGGATGGATGGTGGATGGATGGATGGACGGATGGAGAGATGGATGGATGGTGGATGGGTACATGGATGGATGGACAGATAGATGGGTGGATGGATGCATGGATGGGTAGATGGATAGACGGATGGATGGACAGATGATAGATGGATGGACAGACGGATGGATGGACGGATGGATACATAGATACATGGCTAATGGATAGTTAGATGATGGATACATGGATGATAGATAAACAATGGGTGGGTGGGTAGATATAGAGATGCCACATAGGGAGATACGTCGATAGATGATGGATACATAAATGATAGATAAGTATATAGATACATAGATGGTGGATGGATAAATGGACAGATGGATGGATGGATGGATGGTGGATAGATGGACAGATGGATGGTGGATGGATGGATGGACAGATGGAGAGATGGATGGATGGTGGATGGGTACATGGATGGATGGACAGATAGATGGGTGGATGGATGCATGGATGGGTGGATGGATAGACGGATGGATGGACAGATGGTAGATGGATGGACAGACGGATGGATGGATGGATGGATGGATACATAGATACATGGCTAATGGATAGTTAGATGATGGATACATGGATGATAGATAAACGACGGGTGGGTGGGTAGATATAGAGATGCCACATAGGGAGATACGTTGATAGATGATTGATACATAAATTATAGATAAGCATATAGATACATAGATGGTGGATGGATGGATGGTGGATTGATCGATCAATTGATGGATAAATGGACAGATGGATGGATGGTGGATGGATAGAAATGATTGACAGGTAGATGATGGATCAATACAGATCTCACAGACACACACACACACACACACACACACACAAGTGTAGACAGACAAATGAGGCTGTTTGCTCCATTTCTGAGCTCTGGAAAACAGGAGAGTCTGAGAAGCAGGGAAGACGTGCCCCTGGCCCCAAGCAGGTCTGTGTTCACTGTGACCACAGGACTTGAGACGAGGGGTGGCGTCACGCTGACCCCAGAGGAAAACCCCAAACCACATAGGGTGGGTGCAGTCTGTGGGTGGACCCACAACTACCAGACAGACGCCTCAGGATCAGCCCCTTGACTGTTGCTGAAGCTCGCGGAGATCCTGGACACCCAGGCAAGCCCCCGACCCCCCACCCCTGCTGCAGACCAGCCCTCCTTGGGAGCTGAGGGCTTCGGGAAGCCTGTCGAGGAAGGAGCGGGGCTGGCGGAGACCCCTCAGGAGGCCGACTGGCGGCCCGGCCGTCCCACAGCGCTGGTGCTGCATTCGGGTCCCAGGGAGGCCCCACGTCCAGTCGTGGCCACCCGTGCTGAGGGGTCAGGGTGATGCAAGGGTGAGCACAGAGAAGGCAGGGGCGGGACCGCCACCCGTCCCCCCTACCAGTGACATGCTAGGCGGTCCATCTCCTGGGGTCGCCCTGGGCCGTGACAGTTTCTCAGACGCACCTCGGTGCTGGGGACCTTTTGGCATTTTGGAGGCCTGCTGGCCGGGGATTTTGTAGGACGCACCACTGTTGGGGTTTACTCATGTGGGTGCTCTTCTCACGGTGAGACTGGGGTTGTGGGTTTCGGGGAGCAACAGCACCGAGGGGACGCGGCTCTGTGGTCACCTCGTATCCCACGCACCTGCTCTCCGCCCGACTCATCCCCGTGGACGCCAACCTTGACCACCAGGCCCCGGCGTCTCTGCCAGGTGTCTCCACTCTCAGGCCGCGACTTCCGCAGCCATGTCCTCCCAGGTCCCACACCACCTGATCCCCCCGTACACATGCAGTCCTTTGGCGTCGATGACGTCGTTCCCGAAGCCTTCAGAACACGTCGATTAACAGGAGCCACTTCATGAACTTTACCTCCAGGCAAGACGAGACCCGGGATGAGGAATCCCAAGGTCAAACAGGGAAGAGCGCCCTGACCTGGTGGCTTCAGCAAGCGGGCGAGGGCCCCTGAGGATTCGGACGCCCAGGGACGCCTGGCGGGGCCCAGGTGGAGCCACACCTGCCGCTCCAGGGCTCTGTCCCCGTGCGCTTTCTCACTGACGCGGTGGCTGTGTCCCGAATCCCCATCCTGTGTGCACAGCAAGCGCTGCAGCACACGTATGTCTGGCGTTCTCAAGCTCTCCGCGGCGCGGGTGTCTAAAAACGAGCCAGGCGTGCACGTGGGAGGGTCGCGACGGCCACCCACCTGCCAGGTTATCGATGACCCACACCCCGGAGCACTTTCCAGCGCGGCCCCTGGGGCACAGAGCCCAGTCCAGGTCGGACCCCCCGCAGATGGTTGCGACAGAGCGCCACGCGTTTGCCAAGGACGGGGTGCGTGTGCACCTATGTGTACCCAGGCCCGTGTGCATGTGACCGTCACGGCTTTGTCCGGGGTCACAGGCGCCTAGGGGCAGCTGTGACATCGCACCAGAGACGCACCCACCGTGCTGCTTCATGGGAAACGCACGCCAAGACGCTCGGAGTCTGCAGAAATGTGGATAAAGTGTGCTGTGTGTGCGATGTTATATACAAACTATATTATACCGTGTATGGATCATGTTATATTGTACATAGACTATTATGTATCGATTATGTCATATAGATTATATTAGGTTATACATACTTGTATAGCACTGGTGTATTATATCATCTATCATATATAACACATAAGTACAGCATTTAAAAATATATATAACTATATATTACATGGTATATCTGTTAATATATTATAATTATATGTTTGGGGATCCCTGGGTGGCTCAGCGGTTTAGCGCCTGCCTTTGGCCCAGGGCGCGGTCCTGGAGACCCGGGATCGAGTCCCGCATCGGGCTCCCTGCATGGAGCCTGCTTCTCCCTCTGCCTGTGTCTCTGCCTCTCTCTCTCTCTCATGAATAAATTTTTTAAAGATCTTTAAAAAAATTATACACATACATGTACATATCTATATAATATGTAACAATATATAATGTATAATTAAACAATATATAATATACAGCTATATGTTATAAATGTAAATATATATAATTATGTAATACATAGCATGTGTGTATATATATTATATAGACATGTGTGTACATTATATGTATATATATTGTACATATATATTATATATGTATATATAACACATTACATAATCTATGATGTGTATATAATGTAACAGTACATAAAATGTAAGTATATATTACATATAAAATATATAATTATATAATACATAGTATATGTGTACACATAATATATTATATTATAATTATGTGTACATATGTTGTATAATAATTATATGTATTTGTATATTATATGTATATAATATATATTACATATGTATAATATATAATATATATACGTATATATAATATGTATAATATATAATATGTATATACATATAGGATATATATAAAATATACACTATAAAACATATATACTATAATAACACAATCTATAACATAAAATATGTAAATCATAAACTATGAGTATATAAATATAGTTTATATATATTATTGATTATAGATCATATTAAATGATCTACAATATACTATGTTATCTATAACATGTTTTATTTTGTGTCTTTTGTATTTAAATCTGTGTTTTATATATTTACATCGTAAAGTGTCTATTATGCCTTGTATGTATTTTTACATATGATTTCATGTTTTCAATGATGGAGATAATGTGTCAGTTCTGGGGGGAACTTGGGGGATTGGTTCAGGGGGACCCTGGAGGGTAGGTTCTGGGGGCACCCTGGGAGGGGTAGGTTCTGGGGAATCCTGGAGGACCCTGGGGGTAGGTTCTGGAGGGGACCCTGGGGGTTTGGTCTGGGGACCCTGGGGGAGACCCTGGGGGATAGGTCTGGGGGACCCTGGGGGGCCCTGGGAGGGTAGGTTCTGGGGGGACACCCTGGGAGAGGTAGGTTCTGGGGGACCCTGGGGGATTTAGGTTCTAGGGGGTACCCTGGGGGTTAGGTTCTGGGGGGGAACCTGGGGGGGTAGGTTCTGGGGGGCGACCTGGGGGTGTAGGTACTGGAGGGGACCCTAGTGGGGGATAGGTTCTGGGGGGACCCTGAGGGTAGGTTCTCGGGGGGGCCTCACACACCACAGGGTGACGGCCGCTGGTGATACTGTGGTCACTTGTGATAGCGCCTTGGAACGCTCGCAGTCTCGGGGGTTTCAAATATGGGAGCTTTTAAAAATGATGTAACAAGCAATCAGTAAATCAGTAATAAAGCGGGGAGCTTTTAGAAAGGCAACTCATCCATGAATCACAATGAAGAATAAAATGGGGCAGTTTGCAGCGCTGGGTGCATGGGGAGAAGTCGGCCGTGCCCTCCCGTGTGGCTTCCTGGGTGCGGGCATCACCCACCTTGCACGAGCAAACACGACGTGTCCTCGGGACCCTGTGAGCATCACCCCCCCCACCCCGAGGTCCTCCGTGGGGGCAGCAGGTGTCAGAGCCCCCTCCGGCTCACGGCTGAGCCCCATCCACCCTCGGGCCCCACTGCTTGATGCATCTCTCCAGGACCCGGGACACGTCCCACCTTTTGCCTGCTGGACACTTGGCATGTTGGCCCAGGGCGCGGAGAGCACGATGCAAAACGCTGGCCCCTGGGGTGCAAGACGACGGGGGAGGGTGGTTGACACGGAGACACCCCTGCGGCCTGGCAGCGAGCCACGTTCACGCGGACCCTGCAGCGCAGCTGGGCCTCCTGCAGCCGCCAGCCCGTTTCCTTGCACCCCTTGCACGTCTCACCGATGCCAACTAGAGAGCAACGGCCACCGCCAGATGGGGACCCAGATAGGGCGCGGCGCTGGGCGCAGGGCGGGTGCGGCTTCCCTTCCTGCGTCGTCGCCCAGCTCCGGGGACGCAGGGAGCCACCCAGGGCGGCACAGAGAGGAAGCAGGTGACGGACGGACGGAGCAGGACGGCAGCACAACTGATGCGAGGCTCCCGCGGAAGCACGCGGCGTGCTGGGGTCCGCGCCACCTCCCGGGGTCCGGTGGGGCTGGGCTTCCCGTGTGGGCAGCCCCATCCCCTCCTCGGTGCCGGGTGACGCGCTCTGCCCAGAACAGCGAGCACGCGGTGCACCCGCAGGAGAGCCCCCCAGATGCACAGGTGTGGGTACCAGCAGGGCTGGGCGCCTGCCGCGTTGGCACCGGCCATCCCTAGGTGGCCCTGCCATTGCGCTCACTCCTCCGTGCGTCCCGCCGCCGCCGCGGGGCGGGAAGGCATCGCGGCAACCCCAGAGAGCGCGCCGGCCGAGGTCCCCCACGCGTCTCCGTGCAGGCGCAATGCCCGCGTGTCGCACACCCCGCGGGACGGAGACCGTGGACTCATCCGCAGACGCACACGTCTGCAGCGCTCCCCTGTGCCCGGACCAAGGGCTGATGGTTAAGACGAGCCGGGGTGCACCCAGGTGTCCACCCCCGGATCGGGATGGTGCGCTGTCCGGGGGCGGAGGTGGAAACCCCGCTGCCCCGCGCACGGATCCGGACGCGTCGGGATGAACGCTCCACGACTCTGTGGACCTAAAACGTGCAGAACCAAGCAGAGACACAGACGCAGGCTCCTGGTCGCCCGCGCTGCTGACCGCGGACCCGCACTGACCCCTCCCGGGGACCGGGGCCTCGTGGCGGGGGACGCATGTGGTCCCGAACCAGACTCAGGTGGTGCTTGTGCGCCCTGGGCCGTGCGCCTGGAGGTCAGACGTGCAAACCACGTCACGGAGCACAAACATTGCCGCCGGTTGGTTAGTTACTTAGTCCCTGCTGGACGGACAGACAGCCATGCGGCGGGCTGTGCGTCCTGCACATTGTCTGGGTCCCGTGTGCCCCAGACCCCGCGGGTGGCGGCCCGGTGCAAGCCGAGTCTGACCGCAGCTCCCTGTGCTCAGCCCCAGCTGCCCACTGATGACCCTGGTCCCTGGAGGTGGCCGCAAAACCCAGTTCTGACCACCCGAGATGTGCGAAGTGGGCCGCATGGATGCTGACCAAAATGCTGCTGTCTTACTGCGAAGCCGAGCTTGGAGGACAGCAGGCTGCACAGCTCTTGTCCTTCTCCCGAAACTGTGACAAGGAAGGAGCAGGTGCTCCCGGGGTCTCCATCCCAGGCACGGGAGCAGGTAAATGTGTCCCCAGGGGGGCAGGTTGTCTGTGACCCTTCTGCCTCCCGCCCTCCGACACCATCCAGGGGTGCCTTCTAGGGCCCGTGCTGCCTCTGGGGGCGCGCATGCTGCAGACGGCGGGGCATGCATGAGGAGACGAGTCTGCGGTTGGCAGGCCAGTGGAGCCCTCTGACCGCCGTGACCACCCCCTTAGGAGGTGCCCTGCGGGGGCTCGCGGTCTAGGGGGATCCCCCACAAGAAGGGAACTCTTGCCATTGGAAGGAACCGGGCTGTGTCCTGCAGGTCTCAGCCTGGCCTCTCTGTCCCCAGCTGGGGGCCTGGGTGGGGGGGCAGACAGCCGTCCACATGCCAGGAACCTGTGCGTCCTTGCCAGACCGTACACGGTGCTCTGATGAAGCCCAGCCTGGTTTCCCAGGCCCCAAGCTGCTATTTTGGAAACTGCAGATTCCTGTCCCTTGCTCAGAACCATCCCTGGCTCCCCAGGGCACAGGGACATCTGGTCCCTCTGGCGTCCTACGGCCAGCCCCAAAGGAGCCAGTCGCAGGGACTCAGTTGGCCCATACCCAGCGGCTCCCTTGGCAGCAGGATGAGACATTTCTGGGCTCTGGGGCATGTTCCAGACCCCACGAAGGACACTAGTTCATGTGTATGCCGGGTGCACGCCCCCAGCATGACCACGGCAACGTGCATTCACAGCTGGCCTCGACCGTGCAGCTTAATGGCCACCGTCCTCATTGTTCTGCCCCGACGACAGCCACATGCATGGGGGGGGTACACAGAGCAGAGCTCAGAAACTCAGCCTTCACGCCTGATGTGGCCCCCAACTTGGTTTTGTCAATAAAGTTTTATTGGAATGCTGCTGTGCCCGTTTGGTTACATACGGCCTCTGGTGTGTTCATGACAACCGCAGAGACTGGGACACCTGGGCGGCTCAGTGGTTGAGCATGTGCCTTTGGCTCAGGGCGTGACCCCAGGGTCCTGGGATCAAGTCCTGCATCAGGATCCCCACATGGAGCCTGCTTCTTTCTCCCTCTGCCTGTGTCTCTTCCTCTCTCTGTCTCTCATGAATAAATACATAAAATCTTTAGGGAAAAAAAAAAGAACCATGTGGATCTGAAAAATGTAAATATTTATGGTCTTCTTCCTTACGGTTGCAGTGTTCCAACTATGAGCTATAGCTGCGTGTCCACACCGGGGTCTCGACTCCAGGACGCAGGCTTGGACACATATGGCCAATGAGGATGGATCCGGCACACAGGTATTCATCTCATCGTTTGAAGGCCGTAACTCTTGCCCTGGGGTTGTTCTACGACTGGCTGCTGAACCCGTCCCCGTTTGGAAGTAACGGGACAGTGGATACAGGTGAATCCCATCTGGTCTGGTTGAAGATGAGAGAACTTACCTCAGGAAGACAAAGGCCCAGTGAGTCACTCAGCATCCTAGAGCTCATATCTACCCTACAGGCCCTACAGATCCGGGATCTGTTAGGTACAGCGTCCTATGGATACTGGTACATAGCACCATCTCCCAGAAGCCCGGCAGCCTGGACTCTTGAATGGCAACCATCATCGGTGTCGTGGTGGAGATGGGCCCACACCTTCTGCAGCATCTCAGGGCCAAGACCTCGTCCGTGTGGGGCTGACCCGTTCATCATGCGTGGGAACTTCCAACACAGGACCGCCACAGTCTATACGTGCATGGCATTCGTAAATAGACGGATGGAAGAGTGGGTGGACGATAGTCCTAGGCCAATAGATGCGTGATGGATGATAAATACATAGGTCCATATGATGGATGGATGGATGGATGGACGGATACATATGATATGATGGATGGATGGATACGATGGATGGATGGATGAACGGATGGCTATGATAGATAATTGATAGATCAATAGATACATATGATAGACATGCTACGATAGATGACGGATATGATGGATGTATGGGGAGATATATAGATAAGTATGATAGATGCATAGGTAAGTAGGTATGATGGATGGATGGAAGGACAGATGGATGATGGATGGATACGCAGATACATAGAGATAAGAGATGAATAGATCAATGCACTGAGGCATGGACAGATGGGTGGGGCATGGATGGATGGAGCTGATGGACGGATGGGAAGGTATGACAGACAGATAGGTGGTGGACGTGATGGATGGGTAGATACGATGGATGGGTAGATAGGTAGAGGTGATCGATGAACAGACCGATGGATGAACGGTGGACAGATAGGAAAGGACAGATAAATGATAGAGAAGATAAATATAGATGATGGCTGATAGATGATTGGCAAATAGATAATGTATGTACTGGGATGAGAGCTGGAGGGACGCAGCTCGGTATTGACACATAGAGGTGGGTACCAATAGACTCATGGGGTAGCTTATTGGTAGGTACTGATAGATTTTTTTAAGATTTATTTATTTATTCATGATAGAGGGGGAGAGAGAGAGGCAGAGACACAGGAGGAGGGAGAAGCAGGCTCCATGCAGGGAGCCCGAAGCGGGATTCGAAGAGGGACCTGGATCCCGGGACTCCAGGATCGCGCCCAGGGCCGAAATCGAGCGCTAAACCGCTGAGCCACCCAGGGATCCCCGATACTAATAGATATTGATAGATTCGGACTCACGGCTGATAGAGTGAGACAGATTGGGAAGAGCGGTGGAAGGAGATAAGTAGCTGACAACGGGTGGCCGATACTTGGGCAACTGAGAGAGGCGCAGAAATACGGTAGATAAGTGATGACTATGTCGTCAATGGACTGTGTCCCCGATGGGCAGGTGACAGATACGCGCAGATAGGGTCTATGCAAGGCACAGGGGGGGGACAGCCGAGCCTTCCCCCGCGGCAGAACGGCCCGGCCTGAACCTTCCAGAACATCCACCCGGTGCCCGCAGAACTGTCCCCTTGCACGGAACACAGGTGCCGGACCCCGGAACGCCGCGCGCTGGCTGGCGCACCTTTCCAGCACCTTCCCCCTCCCTCCCATCGCTCAGCCGCGTGTGAATCCACCCGCTTGAGTTTTGGAAACGTCCGTGTCCACCTTGCAGCGTGGACGCGGCGCCCCGGCCGCCCCCCCACCTCCACCCCCGCCCCCCGAGGGCCGTGGAGGGACCGCAGGCAGGCGCACCCCGTGGCACGTGAAAACGTGTCGCAATGCGCACAACGCCAGATGTGCAACGAAATATGGTCTGCTGGCCATTTTCTTTTCACTCTCTCTCTCTCTCTTTTTTTTTTAGTTGAAAAACACAAAACAAAACAACAGAAACAGGAATTAGGTCCGTGTGGGTGGGCGTGCGCGCTCCCCCGCCCGCGCGCCCGCGAGGGAGGAGGCCGTGGTGGCGCAGGCAGGGGCGCCTGGAGGTTGCGGGGCGGTGCGCCCCGGGGCTGCAGGGTCTCCCCGCCGCCTGGCGCGAGCTGCCCCCGCCTCCGGGGCTGCAGGGCCCGCACCCCGCCTCGGGCAGGGCGGCGGGGGAGCCTCCCGGGGGCCCGGCCCTCGACAGCGCGCACCGACGGTTCGTTGCACAGGAAATTTCAAAACGAGTTTCCTCTGTACCCACCCTGCCTGCCGGGCGGCTGCGCCCCGGGAGGTGGGAGGTGGGCTCCGCGGCGCATTTGCATTCGCCGCCGGCCCGGGGTGACGTGGGGCGGGAGCGCAGGCCGGGCCTCTGCTGACACGGGCCTTTCCGAGGGGGCCGCCCCTCCGCCGGCCGCCGGCGGGCAGAATGAGGACGGCGGGCTTCCTGAGTGCAGGCGCCGGGGCCCCGCGCCGCCGGGCGGCCCTCTGAACTGCAGGTGAGCCCGCGCTGCGCCCGCGCCGCCCGGGGGGCGAGGGGAGGCCCGGCGGCCGCGGCGGGGTGTCGGGGGCGCACGAGGGGGCCACACCCGGAGCCGCGGCAGCCCCCCGCCGCGCTGCGCCCTGCCCCGGGGACCCGGTGCCGAGCCGTTGGGCGCGGAAACTGCCCCCAGCAGCCACAGGGTGGAGGGCACCTGTCCGGGGGCGCAGCCTTGAACGCCACCGCGGAGTCCCTGCGGATCCCCCGAGGCAGTGGGTGTTGCAGCAGGTGCACAGCCGCCCTCCGCCCACCGCCCCCCAGCACCCTCCGCGTCTAGGCAGCAGGGAGTAGGGCGCCCTCCCACCCCCCGCGCTCCTCCGCAGCGGGTCACACGGGAGGACGCCCAATGCCACACCACGTGCTTCTCCGCGCAAACTGAACCCCGCTTCTGGGGGGGGAGAACCTGGTCGTGTTGCTGGTGCAGTGCGCGCCCTGGGCTGCGGGGACTGCAGGGACCCGGGAACAGGCGCTCCCCCGTCCCCCCCAGAAAGACGCCCATGGCGCTGCGGGGAATGTGCCCTCCCCAGTCGCCTCGGGCACGGGCGGCCACGGAGTCTGGGGTTTTTTTAATGCTTTTTTTCTTTTTGGAGGTTTCCGTGCTGCCGGCATGGCGTTTCTGTGGCCACTGGCACACCCAGCGTGGGCGCAGGTGGAGGGGTGTGTCCCTGCCATGGCGCCCAGTGCCGGTGATGGCGCCGGGGAGGATGGATGTGAGCCGCCGGAGGGTGCTGGGTTCTGCATGACGTCCCCAATATCCTGGCTGAGGCCCTGACCGGGGTGCGGGTGAGGCAGTTGGGCCCTCTGCAAGGCTCACCTGGGACCCCTGACGGGGGTGCGGGTGGGGCAGCCGGGCCCTTGCAAGGCTCACCTGGGACCCCTGACAGGGGTGCAGGTGGGGCAGTTGGGCCCTCTGCAAGGCTCACCTGGGACCCCTGACAGGGGTGCGGGTGGGGCAGCCGGGCCCTTGCAAGGCTTACCTGGGACCCCTGACCGGGGTGCGGGTGAGGCAGTCCGGCCCTCTGCAAGACTCACCTGGGACCCCTGACAGGGGTGCGGGTGGGGCAGTTGGGCCCTCCTGCAAGGCTCACCTGGGACCCCTGACCTGGATGCAGGTGGGGCAGCTGAGCCCTCTGCAAGGCTCACCTGGGACCCCTGACCCGGGATGCGGTGGGGCAGCTGAGCCCTCTGCAAGGCTCACCTGGGGCCCCTGACCTGGATGCAGGTGGGGCAGCTGAGCCCTCTGCAAGGCTCACCTGGGACCCCTACCCAACCATTCTCTGTGTTGTTGTGTTCAGGACAAGGCAGTGGTGGGCAGAAAGGGACAGTTGGTGACAGGGTAGCAGGTAGCGGGTGGGTAAACACCACTCACTGCCCCCCTAGAGAACCCCTTGGCCGGGCAGGTGGGCCCTGCCATCGCCCCCCACCCTGGGGTGCTGTCCTCCGGCCCTACCTGTGCCTCCTCTTGCTGTCACCACCGGCCGGCAATGCATCGCGGCTGCGGGCCCTCCTTTCACATCCCCCTTCATGGCTCTGGAGCCGTCGGGGTGGGTGGGCAGGATCTGGAGAGCCCCATGTGCACCTGCCACCGCGCGCTGCCTCCCCGACTTGGAGCCCCCAGGAGGTGATCCCCACCTGCCACAGCCCCTCTTGTCTTCTCCCCCGGGGCCGAGAACACCATGGGGAATCGAGACCCTGTGACTGTGCTCAGGGAGCAGCTGCAGGGACGTCCCTGGGGACATTAATCTGGGCATTAAAGAAGTCGTCACGTGCCAGGCTCTGTGCTGTTTTGGGTGGAGGGGAAAAATTCAAAATATTGAGATGCAGACCTGGACTCCAGATGGCAAGGCGCTGAGGTGGGGAGAAATCCAGGAGGGCTTCCCGGATGAGGAGGGCTTCCCTCGCCAGGTTCATGTGGCGCCAGGGATGTTGTGAATGGGAGCAGGGGCGGGGACCGGCTGTGTGTGTGTTCCGCGTGGGACTGGGGACGATCCCAAGGGGAAGGTCACGTTTTAGCACCCATCCTAGAAAAGCTACAGAAGCTTCCAGAATCAAGTCTCAGATACACACAGGACCAGGGCATGGTCTCTCTGATAGGGCACTGGTGGCATTCAGGCTGTGTGACTCTGTCGTGCCCTGTAGGGCATTGGGTGGTGTCCCTGGTCTGCACTTGCCGGACGCCAGTACCATTTCTTCCTCCCACATTGGGCTGTCCAGAAACATCTGCAGGCATTGCCCTATGTCCCCTGGGGTGAGAGGCTAAGTCGTGACTGGTCATGAACCACTGTGATACAGATGATAGATAGAGATGGATAGATGGATAGGTGGGTGGACAGATAATAGATAGATATGGGTGGACAGTTGGGTGGACGGATGGACCGATGGATGGATGGAGGGATGGATAGATGAAGGTATGGATGGAGGAATGAAAGAGTGGATGATGATGGGTGAATTCATGGATAAATGGAAGGATGGATGGATGCATGGATGGGTTCATGGATGGATGGATGGATGGGAAGATGGATGGATGCATGCATGGATGGATGGATAAAGGGTTGGGTGGATGGGTTGTTGGGTGAGTGCATGATCAATGGAAGGATGGGTGGAAGGATGGATGGGTAGGTGGAGGGATGGATGGAGGGATAGAGGGCTGGATGGGAGGATGGATGGATGCATGGATGGATAAAGGGTTGGGTGGATGGGTTGCTGGGTGAGTGCATGGGTCAATGGAAGGATGCATGGAGCACTGGGTGCATGGGTGGGTGCTGGGTGCATGGACCGATGAACCAAGAACAGACGTAGGTTGCCAGTCCCTCCGTCGGGATCTGTCTCTTACAGCAGCTGTGACAAATGAGCCCAGGCTGGCGGCAGGAATATGGGAGACGCTCTGGCGCTCCGCACAGGCGATGGCCGCACAGCCTGCTGGGTGCACAAAGCCACGGCAGTGCACACTTTAACGCGGAGTGTTGTGTCTCGGTGTCCAAAAGAGAGGGCGGAAGAAAACAGCTGTCCAGTGCCCGTGCTCTTCCTTCCTCATCCCATGCTCTGCACGCTGGCTGCAGGACACACTGGCAGGGTGCTGGGTGGGTGCCCCGGGCTCTGACTCACGCTCACAGGAAGCTGGCGAAGGGGCGTTCCTGAAAACCCCGCCACAAGAGGCACGGCCCCGGCTCCGGCTGGCCGGTTTCCTTCCCTGAGCCCAGCCCCCTCCCAAATAAACACCGCCCTCGCCACGCCACTCGTAAGCGGGCGTGCAAACGGCGGCCCAGGTTCTGCACGTGGGGTCTGTGCAGAGCGTCCTCCCGCCTGTGGTTTTCGTTTCTAGCTCCCGCCTTCCTCGCCGCTGGGTTCCGCGCAGGCTGCTCTGCCCGGGTGCCAGGCCCTCTGCACGTCGCTGTCGGTGAAGACGGATCGTAGGGGAGAGAAGATGGGGGACCAGGGAGATTGTGAAGGGAGCAGAGAAATGTTGAGGGACGCAGACTTTTTGGGAACAGAGCTAATTGGAGATGCGTGGTAAAGATCACGGCCCCGTGGTCCACGCTCGGGGATCTCAGTGGGGTCACAGGGATGGGCTGAGTGCACTTTCCCCGAGCATGGTGACGGGCCACAGGGGCGCGGGCAGAGTGACCCCACTCACAGCATTTGGCCTAGACTCCAGCCCAACACAAGAATCGCCCTCAGATCCTCTTTCCCACTAAGAGTAGTTTCCATTTTGCTCATCACATCAGACAACTTCCTTAGTGCTTTGTACTTGTCCTCAGACTCCGGGAGGCAGGATGTCAACCCCAGGTCAGGTGCCCGGGACTTCCCGAACGGCATTTGGGGGACACGGGCCTGAGCCCCTACCTGGTGTCATCCCTACGTGTCCACCAGGCGTGCACCAAACACCCCACCCGCCTTCTCTGCACCCACCCAGCAGCAGACTACGGACTCCACGCCATGCCCAGGTTCTGTGACCCCTTCTCCCGATCTGGGCGTGTGCAGTAGCCCCGGCACACTTGGGTACGACCCACCGTGTTACACCTCATGCACCCACATGGCACGCCCCACGACAGGTCCCCATACAAACACGGAGACCACAGGATGCAGCCATTCCACTCACCAGCATGTACCCCAGACAATTCAAAACGGCCTCGAACAGGTGCTTCATCATGGCGGCATGGTTCCCACCACCAAGCGTAGGGGGAAACCCAGACCCCCCATCAACGGAAGGAGGGATGAACATACGCAGAGAATGAATGGGGTGGGGCCCTGTATGACTGGGATATAAGTCAATCATTATTGGTGCTGCTGGGAGGGGCAATGAGGATGGGGATGTCCTTGTCCATTGGGGTGACCATAGCTAAACACCACAGGGAGACATTGATTCCTGACAGCTTTGGAGGCCGGAAGCCTGAGGTCAGGGTGTGGCTGATTTTGTGTCTGGGGAAAGCCCACTTCCTGGTCGACAGTGACCTCTGTGCTGCCTGCTGAGGGAGGGAGGGTGGATACCAAGTGTCCACAGGAAGCACCAGTGGTGCCCTGATGTGGCCTGGGGATTGAATAGAATGGGAACTACTGCCTAATGTTGGGGCAGGAAGACCAGCCACGTAGATTTGCCTGGGAAGCAGGGGGTCCTAAGAGGCAGGACTTTGGGAACCAGCATGGGACCGTCCCGGCAAAATGTGTTTGGGCGGTGAGTGGTGGACCCCGAGAGTATGTGTCCATGTCCCAATCAGCCAGAAGCTATGGAGCTTATGTGGAAACAGGGTCTTTGCAGATGGGATGACGGGAAGGCTCTGAGATGAGGTCATCATGGATCAGGTGGCCCTAAAAGTGATGAGGGGGGTCCTTGTAAGACACAGAGGAGGAGACACAGACCCAGAGGAGGAGCCACGTGAGGATGGGGGCGGAGATGGGAGGTGCAGATACAGGATAAGATTGGATAGACAGCTAGATAATAGGTACATGGAGGATGGAGAGCGATGACGAGAGGATGGAGGGATGGATGGATGGAGGGATGGATGGGAGGGATGGATGGATGGATGGATGGAGGGATGGATGGATGGGATGGAGGGAGGGATGGATGGATGGAGGGATGGATGGATGGATAGAGGGATGGATGGATGGGATGGATGGATGGATGGATGGATGGATGGATGGATGGATGAGGGATGGATGATGGATGGATGGATGGAGGGATGGATGGATGGATGGAGGGATGGATGGATGGATAGAGGGATGGATGGATGGAGGGATGGATGGATGGAGGGATGGATGGATGGATAGAGGGATGGATGGAGGGATGGATGGATGGAGGGAGGGAGGGATGGATGGATATAGGGATGGATAGATAGATACACATAATAGATGGTTAAACACAATGGGTAGATAGATACATAGATATGATGGGTGGATTAATGAATTGATAGATAATGGACGGATGAATAAATATGGATGGGTGGATGGATTGATAATGGATGGATAAACAGATATGATGAATGGAGGGAGGGAGGGATAAGTAGACAGTCGCTCGTGCTAGACAAGGACTTCTAGCCTCACCAGTGCTGACATCTGGGGCTGGATGCCTCTCTGGTGTGGGTGTCCTGGGCACTGTGGGATGCTGAGCAGCATTTCTGGTCCCAGGAGCACCCCCCATTCCAGTGTGACCAGCAGAAATTTCCATGGACATTGCAGAGCATGCACTGGGGGCCCAGTCACCCCCAGGCAGAAACTCCTTTGCCCACACTGAACCTGGTCAGGCAGGCACGTTGGCTACATCTACGGGCCGACCACCCACATCGTTGAGGGACAGCGGCTTCTCCTTGGAGTCTTGGGAACATCCAATGATACTGAGAAGAAAAATCCACACACGTTTCGAATGCAGTGTGTTAGCACCGAGGCCAGCCTGGGTTGGGGGGGGGTTCCTCCCTGAAGCCCCAGGGTGTCTGTCTGGGACTCTGTGATGAGGATGGATCAGGAACAGCCTCTGAGCTCATGTGAAGCCCAGGATGTGGTACATGGGGACCACGCACCCCCTGGATGGCCCCTCCATGGAGCACACATGGTGTGGCCTCTCCGTGAGCAGGTGTGTGCAAGGTGGGGCCTGCCGTGAGTTTGTGTCTTCCGTGCAGATCCTCAAACACCACCAGCTGTGCATCTGACCACGGCCACACCATGACCTAAGGCTTAACCTCTATTTCCTCTTCCGTGACATGACAAAAATACTATTCTCTCCCCTGTTCTCGTGGGTGCCGTGCTCACACACAGGCCCCAGGTGACATAGGCTGCGCAGATACCCTGCAAATGACATGCCCTTGAGCGACAGGAGAGGACTCAGCTTGGCAGCTTCGGGCCGTGGCTTCACCCAACGTCGGCTCAGCACTCCGTGTGATGCGTATATGGTTACTCCGTGGGGCCTTGTGAGTGAAATCTGCTCTGTGGCTCCGTCACGGAAAAACACATCAAGTTAGGGAACAAGCATTATTAGCTCCGTGACTGGCTTCTGGTATCAAAGCTGGGTGGGTGCCCGGGTTTTCACACCACAACCTGGTTTGGTGAGCGACGGACGGGGGTTGATGCTCTGAAGGACTCAAGCGAGTCAAGGGGATTCCACCATGGCCTCAAGCACGTGCCCAGGGCCTCCTCCGTCTCCCCACCTTCTGGACCCTCCTGACTCTGCTCAGGAGCAGGTGGTGGGTTGCATCTGGAGAACGGCCTCCAGGCCCCTGCTTGTGGTGGGACGGAGTTCCCGGGATGTTCTGACTGGAACCAGGGACCCAGTCCCTGAACTTTTCCCAAGACCAAGGTGTCCATCTCCTTGGGCTGGCCCACCCCTTGGGTCCCGGGTCTCTGATGCTTCTGGCAAGGTTGCATCTCAACATCTGCCTACAGCTCATCTGGGTTGAGCTGCCCTGATTCATGCCCGGCGCTTCCACATTAGCTGATTCTGGCCTCCACGTGGAGTCTGGTTGTTGAACATCCCGGGGTCTGCCTGGAGCGGGGATGTGCAGTTCATAGGCTACGTGGGCTGTGTCTTTGGAATGCAGGGGGTCTTAGAAGTAGGAGAGAGAAAGGCATTCACCTTCTGCACGGGAAAAAATTAGGATCAGCACCTAGGGTGTTGCTGCTCGGGGGGTGGTTGTATATTGATGGACATTCTCAACAGACAGACTAGGGTGGTTGGTTTTTTTGTGTGAACATGACCTCGGGGTGCATCTGGGTGTGTCTGGGTGAGAGGAGCCTTGCATCAGGGGACTGAGTAGGGCAGACGGCCTTCCCTAGGATGTGTGGGCCGCTTGCAATCCTGCAATCCTTTCCCGGCCCGCGGAGAACAGGTGGGTGAAGGAGAATCAGCTCCCTCTGCCTCACTGTCTCCAAGCTGGGACGTGTGTCCTCTCCTGCCTTCAGAGCAGGGTGTTCTCAGTCTGCTTTCCTAGGCCTCCCGCTGCAGACAGGAGACCGTGGGGCTTCTCACCCTCCAGAATCATGTGAGCCAATTCCTTTAAGAAATCTCTTCCTATATATGTAAATGTGTGTGTCTCCTACTGTTTCTCTGGGGAACGCTGGCTCACACAAGAGGCAGAGGATGGGAAGATGGATGGATGGATGGATAGATGGATGGATAGATAGGCGGTGGTGGATGAGTGGAAAGTTGGATAGATATGATGGATGGATACGATGGATGGATCGATGGATCAATGGATGGATCAACGAGTATGATGGATGGATGGATAGATAAGAGATTATGGATGGATATGATGGATGGATAGATGGATGGATGGATGGATGGATAAGAGATTATGGATGGATATGATGGATGGATGGATGGATGGACGGATGGATGGATAAGAGATTATGGATGGATATGATGGATGGATGGATGGATGGATGGATGGATGGACGGATGATAGATCAATGAATGGATCAATGGATGGATCAATGGATATGATGAATGAATGGATGGATGGATAAGAGATTATGGATGGATGGATGGATGGGTAGATTGATGGATGGATGGATCAATGGATGAAAATGATGGATAGATGGATAAATGCTAGGTAATGGATAGATAGGTAGATGGTAGATGGAAAGATCTATATCTACCCCTGGGACAGACAGATAAAGAAAAAGAGATATTTTAAGGAATGGACTCATAGGACTGTGAGTCCTATGAGTCCTATGAGGCCGGCAAGTCTGAAGTCTGCAGGGTCGACCAGCAGGCTGAGCCCCAGGGAAACGCGGATGCTGCATCCTGAGTGTGAAAGACACATGGACACAGATTTCCCGCTTCGTCAGAGCAGGTGGGTCTGTTTCCTCCGATGGCCTTCAACTGATCAGACAAGGGCCACCTGTTCCCAAGAAGGAGGGCCGCCTGCCTTACTCGAAGTCCGCCGACTGAAACGCTGATCCCATCCAAACGAAATGCCCACGGCAACCTGTAGACTCGCGTCTGACCACAGATGTGGATACCGTGGTGCCGCCACGTGGACACACACCACTGTCACGTGGCAGAGAGGCAACATGGCTTGTTACGTTTTGGTTTTCGCACTCACCTTTGTGTGAATGTATCCTCTCATTTCTCACCTCCCCCCCCCCAGTTTTATTGGGATATAACTGACACCTAATGATGCGTGAGCCACAGGTGGACAACCTAATAATACGGCGTGTGACATGCACCTTCGAAGCTTTGTTCAAATCGATAAACACGGTTTTCTGTTATTCAGGTTCGGAGGGAATAAGAAAGAACCCTCCGGATAGTTTACGGGGTGAAAGAAAGACGACGGCAGACGTCTCCTCTTGCATTTTCTTAATCTAACTCATGATCGTCTGAGCTTCTTCCCTGGAAACCAAAGTGACATCTTTCATGACGTCCGCAGAAACTCATCAGAGGTATCAGGACACGGCGGCTCGAGTTTTCAATTTTCTTTCCTGGGGTGAATGTTCTGAAATCCAGCAAGTAGGGTATGAAACGTGGTTGCAAAGACCCCAAAGATGAACAGAGGGGCCCACTGCCCACCGTGGGATCCTCATCGCTGTCTTTGCATAGAGATAAAGATCTGCTTCTCATGATATTATCAGTTTCGCAACACTCAACCCAGTGGCCTCCACACGACCCAGGAAACCCAGCCCCTGTCCTGCCTCGGAGAGGCCCTACGGTTCATGGTGGGAGGTGGGGTGTGAGGTTGTGCATCGGCAGGAGCACACGCCACCCTGGTAGGAAGATGCGTGCACATGGGGAAGTGATAGTTTCCTCATTAGGCAGCGAGCTCACAGAACAAGGTGTCCACTTCGAGAGGTACCAGGCCAACGTGTGAACGCAGAAAGGTCGCCCTTGTGGATATGGGACCGGGTTATTACGGGGTGAATTCCATCCATCCCTGTGGAGAATTCACCTGTCGGAGTCCTCACCCCGAGACTCAGGATAGGACCCCAGTCATAGGGGTGTTGCAGGTGTCATTAGGTAAAACGAGGTCACCGTGGAGTATGATGGGTCCCTACTCTGATATGACCAGTGTCCTTATAAAGGGGAGAAATTTGGACGCAGACCCAGAGGGATGACCACGGGAGGACACAGGGAGAAGTCGGGGTCTACACGTCAAGGAGAGAGACCTCAAGAGGAACCAGCCTCGCCTCCCCTCCCCCCCCAATCTCAGACTCTCAGCCTCCAAGATGGGGAGACACAAGTATCGGTTCATTCTTCCATGAGAAAATAAGTCGCAGATGCAGGTAGTATTTATAGCAACCGCAGGAAGCCCGTACCGTCGGGACGAGTTCCTACACGGCGTCAGGACGCCAACCACCGTGGTTTTCTTCTCTGCTTCCTGCCCCCAACCTGCGACTTCTCAGAAGTGGAGACCAGTCCCGCAGAGGAGAAAACACCACCGGCGTCTGGGGGAGGATGGCCTGTCTCCCCTGTAGCCCTCGTTGGCCTGCGGGCCTCAGTATGAGGACGGCTTTGGAGGGGGGCGGGGGGAGACTCGCGGTGTCCAGAACCACCTCCAGCTGGGGCCTTGTAGGGACAGACGGACGGGCATGCACTGCTCCATGGCATTGGGTCTCCCGTAAGCTTTCCAATGGGGTGCCCCAGGGGTCAGAGGCCATGACGAAGATTATATGGACAGGCCTCAGGCCTCAGGCCTGGATTTCCTTATCTAAACACTGGACCCCACGGGCGTAAGGATCAGCTCTGCACAGTCGCCAAAGAGGGGGTCTGCTGGGTCTGCAGCAAACCTCACACATTTCAAAGGCTTGAACGCTTTCCCTATATGGCTGTCCCACCCCGACTGAGCTGGAAACCGTTAACAAACGGCTGACCCTAGAGTCTTCCACTGCTGGACCCTTCTGAGTAACCCACAGGCCAAAAATGGTGATGAAACCTGGAAGGATTTTTGAATGATTGGCATCGCCGGCAGACACGGCCCCAGAGGTGCCCACATCCTCGTCCCCACGTGGTAGGGACACTGCCGTAGGTGCCTCCGGGATCTGGAAAAGGCGGGGAAACAGATATTTCCCTTAGCACAGCCACGAGGAACCAACTCTGCCAACGTGTCAACGTGCAGCTGGGGAAACGGATGTGGGGTTCCGGCCACGACGAGGGCAAGAGCGCAGATGCCTGTTGCGTGAAGCCTGTGGTGGTTGTTACAGCGTGAGGGTCACGCACGGGACGATGAAGACCCAGGGCATCAAAGCACCTCGTGGGTGGAACCAAAGCGGGGAACAGAGGCAAATTCGTAGCCTCGAATCCATACGTGACACAAGAAGAAAGATCGGCGTGCTCACGGCCCAAGATTCCACCTGAAGGATCTAGAAAGGACGAGCTGAATGCAAAATAAAGGAGAAAGAAGGAAATGATGAGGGGCACCTGGGTGGCTCAGTGGCCGAGCGTCCGCTTTTTTTTTTTAATATTTTATTTATTTATTCACAATAGACATAGAGAGAGGCAGAGACACAGGCAGAGGGAGAAGCAGGCTCCATGCACTGGGAGCCTGACGTGAGATTCGATCCCGGGTCTCCAGGATCGCGCCCTGGGCCAAAGGCAGGCGCCAAACTGCTGCGCCACCCAGGGATCCCTGAGCATCGCTTTTGGCTCAGGTCATGACTCTGGGGGTCGTAGGATTGAGTCCCACAGTTAGGTTCCCCGCAGGGAGCCTGCTTCTCCTTCTGCCTGTGTCTCTATGTCTCTCTGTGTCTCTCATGAATAAATAAATTTTTAAAAAAAGGGGAAATGATGAAATGACATCAGTAGAACTGGGGACAAAAGAAAAACATGTACAGAAAGGGAAGAAAAAAATACGCGGAGCTTATCCTATAGCTGTGGGATCCCGGGTTGGGGTAACACTGGCGCCCGCCGCACAGGGTTGTTTTAAGGGCTCACCTCGGCTGCACCCGCTAGGAAGCGGCCGCCAAACGCCAACCATTTCCCATCAGTCCCGGCGGAGCCAGCGCCGCCTCGGGTCGGAAACACCTTCCGAAAGCAGCGCTCGTTTGCCGCCAACGGCGTCGCGGCCACGTGTCGGCCTCCCGAGCAGACCCATCAGAACCAGGGAGCAACTAAACAACAGAACAAAACGAAGAATTCCCGACACACGTGAGAGATCCCGAGCCCCGCGGTTAAGTTCCATCAGGTCATGGATCACTTAACGCGCGGTTGCGGGCCCCGAGCTGCCTTCGGTAATGACTGGGCGCCTGGCGTCGTCGTAGGTAGGAAGGCTAATGGGGGGATTGTTGGGGGAGCAGAAGTTCTCGGGCCCCAGCCGTCTGGGGGGGCTGCGGCGAGGTGGGGGCAGGCACATTCCCGGTGAGATGCTCCCCGTTGGTTGCAGAGACCGTTTGGCCGGGATGGCCGTGAGCGCCGGGTTCTCCCGCCTTGCACACGGACCCTGAAGCCTGGAGCACCCCGTCACCCAGATCGCCCTCCTGGAAAACACAAAAGTCAAAACGTCGGGCTCCGTCGGAGGTTGTCTGACCTTCTGACGCCCGCGCGCGGCCGCCTACAAACCAAGGCCGTCTCTCCGAGCGCTGCGCCCTCCCGGCTCGGAGTCTCCGTGTCTCCGTGTGCGAAGACTGAGGGCGCAAGGGGCTGGAGATGCCCAGGGCACCCGGGATCTCGCCCTCGTTGGGGAGGGGGCAGCACACTGGGGACGGGGGGTGAGGACGGGGCACACACAGAGCTCGTTTTAGATCAGCTGGTGACAACGGAAATAAGGCGGTTTCTTTTCCGGGCGACGTGGGACTGAAACGCGAGCTCCGAAAGTGGTAAATTCTTCGTGAAGAAGAGGAGAAACCCGACTAGGATGCGTCCCCCGGCGGCCCCGGAGGAGATGCCCAGCTCGCTCATATCCAACACCAGGACCCCGAAATGTGAAGGATCCCGCGTCACGGTCCTGGGGGCACCTGTGTCGATGGCCGGGGAAGTGACGCGTGCACCAAGCAGGGGGAAGCTCTGGATTCACGGGAGGCTGACGACAAAACGGACATTTTCCCTTTAAAATCCCTTTAAAATCCTCCGTCCTCCCCGTCCCAGAGAGGGAAGAGCAGCCAGTTGGACGCACGGACACTTTTCAACGTGGCAGGACCATTTGCCACTCATTTGTGGATTCATGGCGGGGAATCCACGGATTGTGCGGGTCAGAGCGTGGGATGTATTCACGTCCCTCGCATCAGCGGGACCACAATGTCCGCCGACTCAGAAGCAGCCTTTGAGCCCAGAGGCCGGCCCGGCGGACAGGAAGTGAAACACACGCGTGCACACCTGTTTTTACGGCTGTGACTTGCACAAGGTCAGAGACCAAAGCCTTTCAGGCGCGTCCCTAAGACGACACTAGGCTCAGAACATGCAGACGCGGGGATCACGCTTCCGGGGCCCCAGGCGTCCCCGGGCTGCTGGTGCGTCCCTCCCGTCCCCGCCTCCATCGTCACGGGGCCCCTTCTCTGTGTCTCTCCTCCTATTGATGTTACAAGGACACCTGCCATTGGACTTATAAGGACCACGCGACCCAGGGTGAGCTCATCCCGGGTCCTTGAGTTCATCACATCTGCAAAGAGCCCCCCACCCAGTTCCCCAGTAAAGCCCCATCCACAGGCTCCAGGGGTCGGGATGGGTGCAGATCCTTTTGGGGTCACCCTCCTACCACATTGGAGGCGCTGAATGAGGGCTTGCTGGGTGGACGCGGTGAGTGGGGTCTGGTTCCTCGCAGGGCCACAGGCTGTCCCACAAGGGGGACCCCGGTTGGGGCCAAGGCGTGGGCAGAGCAAGAGGTGCAGAGCAGCCCCGGGGGGGGGGTGCATGTGGGGGAAACAGCCAGGGCCGGTGAAGGTGAGCGGAAAGAGGAACCGGCCCCAGGTGGGGCCCGTCGTCCCCAACAGCAGCCCCAGGTTGGGGTGAGGGAGGGAGCCAGAGCGGAGCAGGTGAGAACATGGATACGTGGACCCGTGGTGTTTGCCGCGGGCACGCGGCAGCGACGGCCCCGCCAGCCTAGAAAAGGCTTCCCGTGCAAATACAGAAGTGAAACCCAAACAGAAGTATGGGGACGGGCAAGCTCCCTCCCGCGACTCCCGCCTCGGACACGTCCACCACCTGCAGTGTCGCCCCGGGAATCACCATGCAGGCCCCCCACAAACACACACTCACAAGGCGGGAGGGGAGAGCTGACCGCGACCCCCCAACCCCGCCGGCCCCAGGACACGCGCACGCACCCCACGCCGGGTCCCTGCACCCCCCGGGGCTGGTGAAAACGCCAGGGTCTAAACCCCCCGCCCGCATCCTGCAGGACAGAAGCGAGAGCTGGGCGCCCCCGCCCCACTGGACGGCGGCTGGGAAGGCCCCGAGGTCAGGGATCACTTCCCTCCCGACAGGGACATCCCGCTCGCGTCAGGGGGAGGAGGTGTGACCAGCCTGGCTCTGCCGCCAGGGCCTCTCTGGGCTCACCCTGAAAGTCCCTGCTCCCGGGAAGCCCCTGGGCGCCCGCAATGTGGGGCCCTGACTCCCTGGGTGTACTGCGAGGCCCGCCCTGGGCGACACCTGCTGAGGACACCCGCCGCCCCCTCGCGTCCGGGTTTCGTCTGGAAACTGCAAGCTGCACCTAACCCTCAAAAAGAGCACCCGGAGCATTTAGGTTCCCCCCCCCCCCGTCCCGCCCGCATCTGCGACTTGCAGGGACCGCGTGGACCACATGCGGGGCACCCGCTGTTCCCATCAGGGCGCGCGGCGGTTCCTCATCCCCCCTGGGGCCCACCACGCGGATCTGACAGCGCCTGGGGCCCCATATACGTGGGATCACACAGGATCTGGGCCGTGTCACCGAGCGCCACGTCCCGAGGATGCAGTGACGTCGCAGCAGGTGCAGGATCACAGCAGGTGCGGAGCATCCTTCGTTTTGAAGGCGGCGTCACCATCCACCGGGCGCGCGCGCACACGCGGACCACATCCGGCGTATCATGCGCTCAAAGGATCTTCAAAGCAGAGCGACCCCGGCGTCCGGGGCCCCCAGTGCTGCGGACACACCCTGAAGAATCGAACTCGACACCCCGCGGGTTCCTGACCCCGCTACGACCAGGAGGGAGACGCGCCACGTGCGCAGCGGGGATGAGCAGGTGCGCAAATCCCCCGCGGCGCGCGCAGCCTCCCGCTGAACATCTGGTCCTCCGCAGCCGGGCTGTCCCGGGGCTTCCTACGGGGCCCTCAACCCCATCTGTGGCCCTACAACCTGCAGGGCACGCGGGCAGGCCGCGCTGTGACCCCAACACCTCGAAACCCGCATGTGCCATGGTCTCAGCCCGGGAACCGCACCCCAGCGCGCGCGTCCCGCAGGCGAATCCCCGGGGCCCAGGTTCGGATGCTTTGCAAACGGAGGGGTTGGGGCGTTTGTGGACGATATTGGGGGGTTGCCAGCCGTATGCCGGTCGGCTGACCCGCGTGGAGGTGGGCAGGTGCCCCTGGGTCGTCCCGGCCGCGCGGACCCCGTGCATCACGGGTCCTTCGCGGGGCAAGAGCGGCAGGAGAGAGAAAGTCAGGGTGGCGACCTCGGGGCGCTCAGCAGGCTCAGCGGACGGTGGAGGGACACGGGGTCCGGGAGGCGCCGGTGTCCAGGTGCCCAGCGCGCCCGTGGATTGGAGCCCGGGGAGCCCCGCGTGGGGCTTTGCACGCAGGGCGGCGGGAGAGCACAGGTGCGCGCTGCAGGCTGCAGGCCGCACCCGCACCGACCCCCGTCCCCGCTGCGTTTGGCGAGGGGAGCATCACACGTGTCACGTAGGCACCAACAGGTGTCCCCGTCCGTCCCTGGGGCAGCGGCGGCTCCGGGGGGTGCGGGGCGGGGGAGGCTCGTGCCTGAAGCGCGGAGCGCATCCCGCGCGTCTCCGAGGGCAGCCGGGCTCGCGCTCACCCCACGCGCCATCCCCCCCGCAGTTGCACACGCGTGTGCACACCTGGGGCGGCTTGGGCAGCGGAGATTTAGGGATCCCGGGCCCACACGCGCGGTCTGAGGTCCCCGGGGTGTAGACGCCGCGTGCTCACCTGCGTGTCTCCCCTGTTCCTATAAGGACCCCACTGCTCTGGGGTCAGGGCCACCCTGGTGACCTCCTTGTGCCCTCGCCGCCTCTCTAGTGACCCCACACGCGCATACAATCCCACTCTGAGGCTGCGAGCCCTAAGGGGGGGCGACAGGGTTCAGCTGCCCACTTGGGAATCCCACGTGGTGGCTGAGCAATTCCCGCAGCCAAGTGGACACATCTGTGTGAAAAGTGGACCAAAAGTGAGCGGTTTTAGACGTGTTCTGCGCGTGCGCCCCGGACAACTCTGCTGAAACCTTATTTTTCATCACTTTTTTTTAAACTTGCATATAAAAAAAATATGCAAAACCCCTGCAGTGACCCAGGGCACCCTGCCCCCCCCCGCCCGCCCCATGTGCCGCCCGCGGGAGTCGCTGTGAAAAAGAGGAAGTTTTCCCATGCCCTGCGGTTGTGCCCCAGGGCTCCGCCTTTCATGAACTTTTAGCGACGAATTAAATCTCCAGATGACAAGCTGCCGTTAGCAGCAGCCGGCTGGGTCCCCCCGGGAGGATTGGGGACCCTGTCACAGTCTCTGGGGGGGACGGACAGCAGGGCCCGGTGGCCGCGCGTCCTTCTGCAAGGTGACAGCCGCCTCTGCAGCCGCCGGAGGGTCCGCAGTGCTCGGTGCACACAAGCCCCACGGGGTCAGCTCGCCCAGGACTGTCGCCGTAAGTCGTGGGGGCCTTGCCACCTGGAGACTGCCCCGCCACGGGGACCCCCTAGAGACCCCGCCGGCACCCGGGGCCGCAGCCCAGAGCCTCCCCGGTGCACCTGTCGGATGCTGCGGGATGGCGCGGTGTCTGTGGGGCGCGGGGGCTCTGGAGTCAACCCCTCACATCCCGTGACCGGGCGCCCCTCGGCCCGTGTGACCCTTGTCCCAACACCTGCCTTCCGGCCTTTCTTCTTCTTTCTGTCTCTCTTTCCTTTTCTCTCTTTCCCTCTTCTTTCTTTCTGGTTTTGGTTTCACGGGGGCGGGGGGATGTTGTTTTTGACTTTTGCGCATCGTGCTGAGGCGGAGGGTGGGCGGGTGGCCGTGGGGGCCGTGGCCACGGGGGCTGGGTCCTGAGCGCTGTCGCGAGGCAGGTGCTGGGGCCCCGATGGCCGGTGGCTGAGGCCACGACCCTCGGGATCCGCCCAGATCCGGCCCGAAGCGAGCGGAGGGCGAGGCGGGGTCTCAGGCAGGGGCGTGGATGTGCACCCAGGGCCTGGGGCGGGCGCGGTGGGCCCCTCTGGAATCCTGTTCCCGACCTGAGGGGACCCGGCTCCCCGGGCACGAGCACCAGGCTTGTGGTCGCACACAACACGCTTCACTCCTGCCGTCTCGGGTCCAGAGGAAACTGTCAAAGGGGGTAACTGGAAACGCGGTGGGCATCAGGTGTGGCTGGATCCAGCACAGCAGTGGCGCTCAGCGCCTGCTCTGTCACCTCCGCTGTTTCAGCCCGGAACCATCCCCATCTGTCATGTGGGGGGGGGCAGTCCAGGCGCCCAGTGTGGACAGACACGGGGCCCCAACTGGCTGGACCCGCTCCAGAGAGAGGAGATCGCAAATGGGAAAGACACCCCTCCTCCCAGGGCGTCTTGAGGTGGAGGGGACCCAGGTGTCTCCGCAGCAGGGGGATGACAGGGAAGGGCCCCAGGAGTCCCTGCAGAGGGCTATATGACAGGGAGGGGACCCAGCTGTCTATGCAGCAGGGGGACATGATGGAGATGGGACTCTGGTGTCACTGCAGCACAGGGACATGAGAGGAGAGGACCCTGGTGTCCCTGCAGCAAGGAGACATGAGGGAGAAGGGACTCAGGTGTCCTCGCAGCAGGGGGACATTAGAGGAAGGGACTCAGGTGTCACTGCAGCAGGGTGATGACAGGAAGGGGCCCAGGAGTCCCTGCAGCAGGGGAACATGAGGGGAAGGGACCCAGGTGTCCCTGCAGCAGGAAGACATTAGGGGAGGGGACCCAGGTGTCCCTGCAGCAGGGGGACATTAGGGGAGGGGACCCAGGTGTCCCTGCAGAAGGGGGACCTGAGGGGAGGGGACCCCCAGGTGTCCCTGCAGCAGGGGGACATTAGGGAGGGGACCCAGGTGTCCCTGCAGAGGGGGACATTAGGGGAGGGGACCCAGGTGTCCCTGCAGAAGGGGGACCTGAGGGGAGGGGACCCAGGTGTCACAGCAGAAGGGGGACCTGAGGGGAGGACCCAGGTGTCCTACAGCAGGGGGACATTAGGGGAGGGGACTCAGGTGTCCTTGCAGCAGGTGGACAGCAGACAGAGTTGGAAGAGCTGGGGCTGCCGTCCCAGGGTGCTTGGGGGTGCTGGGCAAATGTGCCTAGGGCCATCCCTCTGTTCATCCATCACGCCCTCACACTTCCTGTGTCCCTCTCTCATTCTGTCCCCCCCCCCGCCCTGCCATCTCCCTCATGCTAGAGATCGTGCCGTGTGGCCTGCACTCCCCCATTCTGCGTTTAGGGAGAAGGCCCCGTGTGTCCGTGTCTAAAGTCAGGACAGAGCTGTCACCCGGCCAGGCCCGGAGGGGAGCCTGAGCCAGCGGCATCACTTCCGTGCCACGTGCACGTACACGGGTGTCAGAGAGGACAGGGCGCACGCGGGCCGGAGGGGAGGGACCCCAGGCCGGTGCCCGTGGAGCAGTGATGGGCTGCGTTGGCACAGGAATGGCAGGGAGACGGTGGCGCCTCGGGGAGCAGGTCCCCCCGGGGAGGGCCTACAGCGCATCTCGGCTCTGGGCCACCACAGTGCCCGAGGGAGGCATCCAGCGCGTCCTGTGCGCCCGAGGTGGAAGCTGGGAACATCCCCCGCGACGTGTGTTCAGAGCCGCTGTGCACGGACCCGCCTCACCGCTTCCCCCCAGGGATGTGCCAGCAGAAGGCCTGTGGGCTCCCCCAAGCCTTTCTGCGTGTGCACGAGGCTAGGGACCCCCAGGGGGCCTCCCCAAACAAGGGGCCGCTGCTCACCCCCTCTGCTCTCGTGTCTCCGTGTTCTGACTTGTGCCCCCACCCGGGGTTCACACCCTGAAGCTGGACACGGGGCACGGGCAGGGCTGAGACAGGACGGCGTGACGGGCTCACGCATCACTGCGCAGGGCGTGCGGGATTCTCCACCCGAGGAGGGGAGACGTGCGCCCGTGTCCTAGAGGCGCGTGTTGTGAGGACGGCTCTAGCAGAACGGGTTTGCAAGCTCTGCACGGGCCGGCACTCCGCCCCAGCCTTCCCGTCACCCCGAGACCCGTGCCAGGGAGGTAGGTGTCTGTGGCCTTGGGATTGAAGGAAATGAGAACAACAGAGCCCCCTGGGAACCTCGAACCCATAAACACCGGCTTCCTGGGAGAAAGTGTTGTGTAATGAGTGAAGGTGGCTGTTGTCACCCCTTCCTCTTTGCTCAGGTCACACCATGGGTTCAACTGGCCGCGGTGACCACAGGCCAGGACACATGGGCGGCCAGCTCCAGACACCCCAGCAGTGACTGGAGGGGTGGGGACGCCTGAGCAAAGAGAGGGAAGTCTCAGAGGGGCAAACCGGGACAGGGGGAGCAGTGAGCAGGGAGCCAGGAGGACCCGGGTGCGAGAGCCCATTAGGACACAGGGAAGTTAAACCTTAATGTCCTCAGGCTTCTCCCCACCGCCATGCGTGAGGCATTTGGTCTGTATTGAGATATAATTCACACGGCCCACAAGCAACCCGTTAAAGTAGACAATTCAGAGGCATTCAGTACATTCACGACGGTATACAGCCACCACCTGTATCTCGTTCCAGAACATTCTCCTCCACAGGGAGACCCCATCCCCACAGTGCGGTCCCCTCCCCCTCTTTCTTGGAAGCCCCAGGTGACCACCAATCTGCTCTCTCTCTGTGGGTTTCCCTGTCCTGGACGTTTCGTGTAAATAGGATGACACAGAGTGTGGCCTTTAGTGTCTGCTTATCTCCCTGAGCATTGTGTTTTCCAGGTCCAATCATGTGGTAGCAGGTGTCGGAGCATCACCCCTTTTTCATGGCTGGGTCATATTCCATTGTGTGCATGGACCGTCTTCTGCTCATGCATCCACCCGTTGATTGAAATTTGGGTTGTTTCCACCTTTTGGCTGGTTTGAATCATGCTGTTATGCACATGGGCCTACATGTTTGTGTGTGGACACATGGTCTTCATTTCTCTTGGGGTTTACGCAGGAGCAGAACTGCTAAGTGATAAGGTAGGTAGGTAGGTAGGTAGATAGATGATAGATAACATATAGATGGACAGATGGACTGACGGATAATGGATGGATGGCTAGATAGATACACAAATCCATAGATTGGATGGATGGATGAACAGATGGATGATGGTTAGATGGATAGATAGATAGATAGATAGATAGATAGATAGATAGATATAGATGGATAGATAAATGGACTGATGGATGAGGGATGGATGGAAAGAGATGGTAGATGTTGGAGATAAATAAATAAATTAGATACACAGATGGTGGATTGATAGATAGATACATATGGATGGGTAGATGGATGGATGGATGATGGATGGAGATGACAGATACATATATACATAAATATATAGATGGGCTGATGGATGGATGGATGGATGGATGATTATGATGGATGAATGGAGATGATAGATGATTGGATGATGATGGATGATGGATGAATGGAGATGATTGATGGATGGATGACGGATGGATGATGGATGATGGATGGATGGATGATGGATGGACGATGGATGGATGGATGATGGATGGATGGATGATGGATGGATGATGAATAGTGAATGGATGGAGATGATAGATGATTGGATGGATTATGGATGATGATGGATGATGAATGAATGGAGATGATTGATGGATGGACGATGTATGGATGGATGATGGATGGATGGATGATGGATGATGGATGGATGATGAATAGTGAATGGATGGAGATGATAGATGATTGGATGGATTATGGATGATGATGGATGATGAATGAATGGAGATGATGGATGGATGGATGGATGGATGGATGGATGGGCAGAGATGACAGGTAGATGATACACAGGTAACACATATCGGTGCATAGATGCATGCACAGTCTACATAGGTGGGTGGGAACATCCACGTGGAATACATCCCCCTCCACTGCCTTTGCTTCAATGCACCGTTCACCATCTTACTTGAGGAAGAGCTCACTTGCTCATAGAACCCTCCTTCATAAGGAGCCGGCCCTGCTGACACCCTGATTCGGGACTCCTGGCTTCCAGAGCTGGAACAGAGAACATTCCCATTGTTTTAAATTCCCAACTTGTGGTCCCATGTTGCCGCAGGCACAGAAAAGCAATACTGTCCCATCCTCCACAGTGGAAACTGGGCTCACAGAGGGTGGTCTCTGCCCAGGGCCATCCAGCTCCCACTGGAAGAGCTGGGTCTTGAACCCAGGTCTCACTAACCAAATCCCCTCCCAGGCTAGGCTCTCATCACTAGGCCATCACGCCCCCCATGGGACACACCACACCATAGGGCAGGCCATTAATTTCACATGGAAAAAACCATAAATGGGTCTACGTGGGGGATTTCCCCCTCCCCCACCCCCAAGTCACCCAAGTTTTCCTTTCATTCATGTCATGAGCCTGCTTGTTTGATGAGACAATAAACATCTCATTTCATATCAATTTTACCTGTGGAGGGGGGACCTGCAGATGAGCTTCAGTTAACAAGTGAGGTCTCTCTTAAGCAGGATGATGAATTGTGCATTGAAGGGAGGCAAGGGAGGGAAACTATGTGAGGCAGACGTGCCTCCCTCCTCATCTCTTTGTCTAGACAGTCCATCTGCGTGTCTATCACCTACCTGTCTACCTATAGCCATCATCCACCCACCCGTCATCTGTCAGCTACCCATCCATCCACCTACCTGTCCATCGATGTCTATCTGTTATCTAGATAACATCCATGGATTCTCTTATCCATTCGTCCATTCATCCATCTGTTCTTTATCTATCGTCTGTCCATCCACTTATCCATTCATCCGTCTACATCTTTCTGTTATCTGTTGATCTATCTACCCATCCATCCATCCATCCGTCATATCCACTCATCAATCCATCTCTCCGTTTCTCCATCTATATCTGTTACCTGTTTATCCATCTATCCATGTCCATCAATATGTATCTGTTATCTATGTTTGCATACCTGTCTATCCATCTATTCTTTTCCACCCATCACCTATCTATCTATCTATCTATCTATCTATCTATCTATCTATCTCTATCCAACCTTGTATCTATCATCTATCCTCTATCTACCTATCGATCATCTATCTATCATCCATCCAACTGTATCAATGATCTATTTACCTGTCTATCTGACCCCAGGTTCCAACAGTCATCTATCTGTCTCTATTGTCTATATATTGATCTGCACACATACCTGGTGCCTTCTTTAAAAGGCCCTTCTCTGGAAGCCAAGCCCTTCCTGACATCACCCGGGGTGCACCTGTGTCGTCTCCATCAGCATGTTGGGCAGCTCTTCACATCCGCTAGAGACAGGTCCCCACTCTATGTGGAAAGCAGGAAAACGTGCACATACCCAGGGCGCGTCACCCAGAATGGCTCCTGTCCCTGGGGTTTTGAGTCAGGAGGACAAGGGAAGGGGCCCATCCCCGGGGTCAGGCAGGCGTGAGACCCTCGGGACGACTTGGTCTCTCCTCAAACGTCCGTTGGGCTGCTTTTCTCTTTGGCAGCTTTGCAGACCACGTTGCTGCAAAGTGGACGCGTACCGTGAACCCAGGTATGGTGAAACTCTTGCAGGGCACGTCGATCTGTTAACCGAGAGCAAAGATTTGAATCCCTGTGGTTGCAGAGAGGGCAGCTTCAGTCAAGTTGACCGCGTGCCCACCGACCCCTCCGTCCACGGGCTCATTCTGCAAAAACCCCCTCTGACACATTCACCCAGTTGCGTTTGTGGTTCGGTTGTGGTAGGAAGTGCCCGAAATTCCTGTTATGTGCTGCTTGCAAAGTGCTATTTCCTGGCAGCTCACCTCCCGCCCCAGGCCGGCCGGGTTTTCTTTCACGGAATGCGTCTTCACATTAATTAATGCCTGCATGCAGCGGCTTCCTGCCTCACAGACAGAGGCTGCTTTAGCAGGTGCCACTCAGACGGCCCGGCTGAGGAACGTGTGCGTAGGGGGTGCGGCTTGAAAGTGGAAAAGAATTAAAAAAAAAAAAAAAAAAAAAAAAACCAAAGCAACAATGTCAGGCAAGCAGAAAGCAAGGGGCTGGTTGCATTTCAGAGAATCGGGTCTCTGGTTGGCGAGGTCGCCCTCCGGTCGTGTCCCACCCTGGGGAAAAAAAAGACGCAGAAGGCGGGAAGGATTGCAATCGCGGCTGCTGCGTTGCATGAGGTGTAGATTAAAATCTGCACAGTCCACACGCGTGTAGACAGACCTCGGCATGCAAATCACCCGTCACGGACGGCGCGCTCCGGGTTGTGCAATGCAGAGGGAAATAGGAGAACAGAGAGCGACCAGACCGTCACGTGAGCGTGTGTGCTTAGCGGGGACGATTCCTGCACCGTGATCTGAGCAGACGGCCGGGTCCGCGTCCCCCACCCCCCGCCCTCACCCGCCAGCTTGTCCCCACGACTGCCGCTCTTTCACCCCTTTGAAGTCTCAGATCAGACTGTTCGCCGGGAGGCAAGGCGGCGGCAAACGTGAGACCCGAGTCCACAAAGATCGGGGACCTGGAGGTGGGGAGGCACGGGCTGTATCCTGTCACACTCAGAGAAGCGCCCGTCGCAGCCCGCAAAGTGACCAGGAAGCCGCCGGCAAGGCACAGGGCCCCTGCGCAAGGTCCCTCGTGCACGGACCACCGTTCCGCAGGCCTCCTGACCGGCGCTTGCCATTGGCGGCGCTTCCAGACCCCAGGCATTCAGATACCCCGTCTCATGGGGGTGCTCGTGTGACGCACCCTGGGGGCCTGGGGGGCACCTTCCTGGAGGCCTTCGTGCCATCCTACGGCTTCTTTGCCGAGCTGTCATGCAGATCTTTTGCACATTTTCAGATGGGGTCACATCGGGCCATTTCTTCTCTTATCGTTGACTTTTAACAGTTCTTTGTATATTATAGATAGGTAGATAGATAGATGATAGATAGACGACAGATAGATTGCTTATTTTAGATGTGTCTCTGGCAGATATTTTCTCTGAGGCTGCATGTTGTCTTCACGTGCTCTTGACATCATCCTTTCTTCATTTTGATCAAGTCCGGCCTATCCGTTAGCTTTCTCATGCATCGTGCCTTTGGCGTTCCGTCTAAAAGGCGACCGCCGTGCCCGAGATGATCTGGATTCTCTTTTCTTTTGGAGACCTTTTGTACTTTTGTATTTTGCACTCAGGTCTGTGACCCATTTTAAGTTCTTTTTTTTCCCCCCCCCCAAAGGATGTAAGATCTGTGTCTACATTCTTGGGTTTTGGGTTGTTTTTTTTTTTTTAAGTTTTGAGGTTTTGTATGTGGATGTCCAGTTACTCCAGCAACATCCGTTGAAGAAATTATCTTCGCTCTAGTGGATTGCCCTGGCTTTTTGGCCAAAGATGAGTTGACTCTATTGATGGGGCTGTTTCTGGGCCCTCGTTCTACTCCATTGATCTATTGGTGTCTTCTTCTGAGAATATCACATTGTATTCACTGCTGTTGCTTTATAGTAAGTAGTGAAGTCATGCTTTTCCTTCAACATTATGTTGGTCATTTGCCTCTCCAGGTCAACCCTAGGGTCGGTTGATCAATGTCCACATCTGGTAAGGAGGTGTTGGGGTTGCAGGTATCTCTCCTCTATCCTACACAGGCTGTAGCACCTTAAGGTAATGGCTTACAACCCCAGTTGGGGGAACAGTCAAGCTCAGAAGGGCCAGTGAGCTCAGGGATCTCTCGGGTACCATTAGTTTCTGATTTTTATCTTGTGTTTTCCTAGATCCCATCATACATTTGCTCAGCAGACACCAGGCTGGGGTGAGGCGCACACATGATGACAATCCCTCTGTGTGACAGCACACAGGGAACAATTATAACACACTTGGGCAGCAGCCCGAGGATGACAACGGGAAACTAAAAACTGTAAAAGCAGTCAGAAAAGAGGAAGGAGAATATTTTATAGTTACAGCATGGGAAAGACATATTTCATATAATATAGTAGGTATTTAAACCTGAGAAAGGTATAAAATATAGAAGGCATCGTGGGAAAGATTTTGTGACACAGGGATATAAAATGTTAATGCAACATGAAACAGCACCAACGAAATGGGTGGGTGGATGGATGGATGAATAGGTGGATGGATAGAGAGATGATAGATAGATAGATAGATAGATAGATAGATAGATAGATAGATAGATGATATGGATGGATGGATGGATGGATGGATGGATGGATGGTTGGATGCTTGAATGGATGAGTAGATTTGTTAGATATAGATGCATAAGTAGATGGATGGATGGACAGATAGATGATATAGATGGATGGCTGGATGGTTGAATGGATGAGTAGATTGTTGGATGGATGGATGGATGGATGGATGGATGGATGGATGGATGGATGGATGACAGAAGATAAGAATGGATGGAGGGATGGATGGATGGATGGAGGGATGGATGGATGGATGGATGAAGGGAGAGAGAAAAGGAGACAGGGACGGATGGATGGATAGATAGATGACCCAGGGGTGGGGCCTCCCGTGCACCATAGCACCAACCCTATCTCTGCCTCCATCTCCACACGGTGTCCTCCCCATGTGCCTGTCTGTGTCCAGACTCCCCCCTTTTCATCGAGACGCCAGGCATACTGGAGTCTGGTCCCATCCTGATTGGATAACTTGCAAAGTCTCTATTTCTAACGAAGGTCACATACTTTCTGAGGTCCAGGGAATTAGGACTTCAACACATGCATTTGGGGGAGGCACCTTTCAGCCCACGACAACCGCAGACTTTCTTGTGTCTTTGGTGAGTGGCCCATGGTTGACCAGAAAACCCAGCAGCTTCCTCTCCTGAATCACATGACAGACATTGGGCATGTCTCGGGGTTTGGGCAAGAAGGTGGTGTCCCAGACGAGGCTGGTGAGGGGGAGCACAGCTTCCCGAGGGCCATGTGTGAATGCCCAGAACCTCTGGCTGTCACGGTCAGATTCCAAGCCCCAGGCTGGGCGTCCCGAGTCCTCTCGGCACTGGCAGGGCCATCGCTGTAGCCGGGAGCACGGCCCTCGGGTGCTCCGAGGGTCAGCAGCAGTTGGCTGCACCCAGTTGGCTGGGTCTCGGAGGGTGGTTCTCATGCTGATGATGCCTCAAGAGCAGTCACTCCTGACGGACGCTTCTGTCTGTCCGTTGAAGGTGGAGGACCCAGAAAATACTACAAACAGCTCCTAGGAATATTCTCCTCCTTGACCCCTCGTACGGTGGGCTGAGTGGGGGCCCCCAAAGACGTGGCCCCCAGAACCTGGGAATGTGATTTGTTTGGAAATAGGGTGTTTGCAGATGGGATGACATGAAGGCTCTGAGACGAGGTGGCCCTACGTCCAGCGACAGGGGTCCTTGGAAAAGACAGAGGAGGAGCCGCAGACACAGAGGAGGAGCCCCGTGAGGATGGAGGTGGAGACGGGAGGGACGCGGCCACCAGCCCGGGGACGCCTGGGGCCCCAGATGCTGGAAGAGGCGGGAAGGACCCTCCCCGGAGCCTCCGGAGGGAGCACAGCCCTGCCCACTGCAGCTCCGACTTCTGGTCTCCAGAGCTGGGGAGGATGAATCTCCGTTCAAAAGCCACCGTGCATTTGGATCCTGCAACGGCACCACGTGAGGGCTGCCAAGAACCAAGACACCCCGAAGGGAGACCAGCCTGCAGTGCAAGGGGCTGGCCGGTGGCTTCCTGTCCCCGCCGTGAGCGCAGCAGCCGGGCCGGCCCCCAGCGCTCAGGAAACACGAGTCGTGGCAGTGAAAGGACGCTCCGGGGCCCTGAGAGGAGCTCTCAAGAGCTTGAGTCACTGATGCTCTTCACCCATTTGCCCTCTGCTTTTCCCCAGACCCTTGAGTCAGCCTCACCTCAACTGACCCGAAGGACCCCCGTGCTCCGTGTTGTGAGCCTTCGCGTGGGGTGGGGCGTGTCTGGGGCTGCGGGTAAAACCAACAGCCCTGTTCACAGTCACCAAGCAGCAGGAACAACCCCAAAGGTTGATGCGACCCATCCACGGAAGGATGGATGAACCGAATGGCGTCCTCAGCCACCGAAAGGACCCCGGCTCTGACACCTGCTGCCCCCAGCATGGGCCTTGAGAGCACGACGCTCTCGGAGACGCCGGCGAGCACGGAGCGTGCGATCCCGCCTCGGTGAAGCTCCAGAACAGGCACATCCGGGGAGACCCAGGACGTGGACGTGCGACCCCCCGGGGGCTGGGGGCTGGGGGCGGCGGCGAGGACGCGGCCCCGGCGCCCGGCTTCCCTTCAGGGGTCGCATTGTGCTCCTGCCGGCACATCTGCGAAGACTTTCAAAACCACAGAATTGTCCACTTCAAACGGGTGAACTTGACCATATGTAAATCATATCTCAATGAAGGTGTGAAACACCAAAAAAAAAAAATTTTTTTTTTTTAAAGAAATGAGGGGCATCCGGCCGACCCAGGCCCGAGCGCGTCGGCCGTTGGCGCCCCGGAGCTGACACCGCGGGCATTTCCTGTGGGCACAGGCTGACCGGCCGCCCGCCGAGGCCCCTCTGCAGGAGCCCCCTCCGCTCGCCCGCTTTTTGCTCCGTTGGTAAAATTTCCATCCTGCCGCCCACCCGCCGCCACCAGCCGGGCCCAAACCACAAGTGCCCGTGTGTCACAGGAGCCGGGTCTGCAAGAGCTGATTTCTTTATTAATCACCCGTGGCGCTGGGCCGGCGGCCACGCTGCGGGGGCCCAGACGCCCCGAGGCCGCAGCGGGGGCTGTGCAGCCACAGCAGGCTGCGTGTCGTCCTGAGATGACACATGGGAGCTGGGGTGTCATCTTCCGCCACCTGCCGCGCGCGCACCTCTGCTTTCAACTCGGCTGCACAGCATGCAAATGGGCGCCTCCCGGGTCGCCACCTGGGGGGACAACAATAGATCAGCTCGTCCCTCTTTGCTGCGCTCGCCTCCGGAAGCAGAAAGGGAAACAGTTTCCCACCCCCAATTCCCGCCCCGTGCGGGAAGGCTCGGCGTTCCCGGGGGCTGGCTTCCCGCGTGCACGTCCGTGCCCCAGGACACTTGCTCGGCGCCTGGCCGTGGACGCGTCCCCGTGGCGCACACGTGCCTGTGGCCTCAATGTCCCCGGAGCACAGAGCGTCGTCCCTGCCCATGCTCTGCACCCTGCAAGGCATTGGTGTATGTCCCCCCCCGCTCTGTGGACGGAGGTGGCCGCCGGGTGACAGTAGGAGCCACCCCGTGAGCAGAGCAGAAAGCGTCACAGTCAAAGTGAAACCCGGGGCCGTTTTTAAGCCAGTTTGAGGAACCTGTCCGTGCAGATGCGGGCAGCAGGTGGCAGGCCTCCACGGCAGGAAGCCACGCCACCCCCCGGGGCGGTGGAGGGGCACATAGATGGGCCCCGAAGGCCGTGTCTGGGGCTCTCCAGCAGCCTGCAAGCAGACACCCCCAGAGGGACTGCCCTAGGACGCGGCGGCCAGTGCCCAGGCCGGCGGGCATCACGGCGACAGAGGGCGCAGCAGGGCCCCCGGGGGAGGCCGGCGCCGTCTCTGGGGCGCCTTCCCGCGTGCCGAGGCCCACGCTACCACGTGTCCACCATGAGCCCGGCGCCCCAGGGTGGGTGTCCCTTTGCTGCCAGGCTCCCCCAGAGCAGGGGTGTGCAGGTTTGCATACTTCTCTGTGCGCTTTATCAGGCCGCGAGATAGTCAAGCCGAATCGGCCGGCAGAGGGGGCGTGGTGTCCAGGGTCCCCCTGTGGGGACTCCAGCCCATGTTCAGGGGCATCTGCACCTCAAGGCCCCATCCCACGGCGCCTGCAGCTGGCGGGGAGCTCCATGCCTGCCCCACGGAGCTCCAGAAGCACTGGGCGTGCGGCGCCGGGGACGTGCCCGAGGTCCCAGGTGGGTCCAGCTGCAGAGCCAGGAGCTGGACTCTGTGTCTGGACCCTGGGACTGAGCACCCGTGTCTATGCCAGGCCGTAGGGGTGCAGGGGGTGTGGCTCCGCGGGATGCACCATGCCGGGGTTTTCAGCAGAGAAGGTGTCTGCATGAGCGCGGCAGGGAAGCCCTTAGGGAGGCGTCTGGACACGTCTGACCTTGATGCAAATGAAGGCCCAGGGACCTTCACCCCACGACGGCCTATGGCAGCACGGGCAAGCGCCCTGGGTGCAGAGGTCCCGGGCAGGGTGTGCATGCACGGCACCTGGGGTCCCGGGGCGACACGCACTGTCAGAGGAGACCCCGTCCCCCAGGAGCAGCACGTATGTCCTCATGGGCCAGGCCTCTGCAGAGACCTGGGGAGAGAGGTCAGAGGCCAGAGCTGCGGCCACGCCCACTGTCTGCCGTGGGAGCGCCGGTGAGGGGTATGTGGGGCCTGCCCCCTGTCTCCTACGGGAGAGTCAGGACAAAGATAATGAACAGCTGGTCATTGTCTCCCAGCACCCACGAGGCCCCTTGCAGGCCACCCTCGCTGCATCCCAGAAGGGTTCTCCAGAGAAGCAGACCCGAAAGGCTGCAGATGGATGCACATGGCTTTGACGTCCATAGATGGCTTGTGCGTGTGCCTGTACGTACAGGGCTGCTGCAGGCTGCGTACATATGTACAGACAGACCACCGCCATGCCACGTCTAAGTGCAATAGGACACGCGTGCCGGAAGACACATGCCTGTGCCTATATAGACACAGATGTGTAAAGTAGGACGTGAAGTAAGAGAATATACGCATGTGTGCTATGAGCTTCTGCATAGGCAGGATACATATAGGATATATGTGTGTGCACATATGAACACACTGTAGGATGTGTGTGTGCACATATGAACACACCGTAGGATGTGTGTGTGCACATATGAACACACCATAGGGTATATATATGTGTGCACATATGAACACACCATAGTATATATATGTGTGCGCGCATATGAACACGCCATAGAATACATGTGTGTGCACATATGAACACACCATAGGATACGTGTGTGTGCACGTATGAACACACCATAGGGTATATATATGTGTGTGCACATATAAATACACATACATGCAATAAGGTGTGTGTGTGTGCATATGTATATATACAAATGGCAGGGTAGATGTGTGTGTAGAAATACATACATGTAGATGCAATAAGACGTGCATGCAATACATGCATCTGGATGTGCATATACATATGAATGCACACACAATAGGGTGTGTCTGTGTGTATATACATTTATGTGCAACAGGACAAATATTCAAGAGGATTGCATGTGTGTGTATACAAACGTGCATGTAATAGGCTACATGTATGCAATAGAACGCGTATATGACCGGGCATACGTGTGGCTACAGGTACATCTTCATGAAAGAGGGTACATATGTGATAGAATGCGTGTGCACATACATATGCAATAAGATAAATACACAATAGGACGTGTGTGTGCATACATGTATTTACAACATCGTATGTGTGTATGGATGTAAATACAGTCGAATGCGTGCAGAGTAGGCTGCGTGTACACACCTATTTGCAACTGGATAAATATGCACTAGGATATGCGTGTATACATACATATGCACGTGACAACAAATATACAATAGGACGTGGGTGTATATAGTCACACGTGCATATGCGACAGGATAAATACGCAGGAGGATGTGCATGTACATACATGTATTTACATGATACGCATGTGTGTATATAAAAGAATAGCATGCATGCAGGATCGCCGTGTGTGTGTGCATACTTGTGTTTGCAACAGGATAAACATGCAGTAGGGTGCGTGTCCATACACGTGCATGTATATGCCATACGGTGAATACACAGTAAGATGTGTGTGTGTGTGTACACATGCATGTACGTGATGGGATTAATGTGTACCAGGACGTGCACACGTGCACACATATGCAACACAATATCCATGCACGTGTCTGCGGGAAGATAAATACACAACAAGATGCGCGTATCCATGTATCGTGCGTACATATGCGACAGGATAAATACACAAGAGAATGTGTGTGTACGTACATGCATGCACCTGGATGTGTGCACACGTACATATACACACAATACGCGCGTGCATATACATGTGTCGCAATGCACACACAACAGGCCGTGTGTATGTGCATGCACGTGTATAAACATGTGCAGTAGAACACGTGTGTGCGTGTATGTGGACCTGCATGTATGGAGGCATATACAGGTACAAAAAAACTTGCGTCAAGGCCTGGCCCACACGGCTGCGCGGCGCGAGCGTGACATCTGCGGGCAGGAGGCGGGCGGGAGCCTCAGGAGAGAGCTCAGGGCGTCTGGAAGTTGAACACCTTCTCCTCTGGGAAACCTGGCTGCGCCCTCGGGCCTTCCCCTGATGAGACGAGGCCCACCACGGGCTACAGCATCGCCTCTTTCCTTCAAGGCGGCTGCCTGTGCTCCGGGGGCCACAGCCATGAAACCCTTGCACGGCCACCACCTCATGCACACCCACCTGCATTGGCGCGCGCTGTAGCCCAGCCGCATGGGCGCAACGGCCACCCGTCTAGGTAGGGTCCGCCTCTCCGGGCACACTTGCTCCCCTGCGCCCCTGGGCTCCACCAGCAGGCAGAAGAGTGCCTCGTAGGGGCGACCGAGAACAGCACGCAGAGGTGAGGCTCGGGTGGCCGTGGGGACAGGGCCCCGACCTGAGGACCTGCGAGTCCAGGTTCCGTAGTGCTGTGCGCCCTCCGAGAGGCCTGGGCCTGGGGGATTTGAAGCCACACGGGAGGCGAGCGTGTGCTCGTCGGGGCAGGTGCACGGCCGCGGTACCTTGAGCAGGTGCGTGCGCATCGTGGCCTTGAAGCTCAGATGTGGAGCAATCATGTCACACACGTGTGCACTCTTCCCTCCACCCCTCCCTGTGGTTGTGGACGTTCGCGTGAGGGAGGGAGGGGGTGCTGTGGTGGGCCGTTGGGATGGAAGAGGGGCTTCCCACGTGGTGTGCGTGTGCCCCTCCCGGAGCCGGACGGAGTCTCCAAAGCCCCTCCCACCCCGGCGGTGATGAGCCCCCTGCGGGTGTGCGTGCGCCCCTCCCAGAGCCCGTCGGGGTCTCCAAAGCCCCCCCCGTCGGTGATGAGCACCCTGTGCGGTGCGCCTACGCCCCTCCCAGAGCCCCGTCGGGGTCTCCAAACCCCCCCCCCAGTCCGTGATGAGCACCCTGCGCGGTGCGCCTGCGCCCCTCCCAGAGCCCCTCCCCCATCACCTATGAGCACCGTGCAGTGTGCATTCGCCCTCCCATAGCCCTGTCGGGGTCTCCAACCCCCCCACCCCGTCGGTGATGATGATCCCCCAAGATCAGGGTCCCCACTGTGGGGAGCAGAGCCACCGGGTCCCGTGAGGTGCAAGGGCGGAGGAAGCAGGGCCGCCCCGTACAGGATGCCCGCGGGGCAGGTGGCGGGGTGTCCGTGCGGCGGCCATCCAGGGCAGCAGTGTAGCCAGCAGGCTCCGGGGTGCCCCCCACCCGGCCAGGGTTTGCACCCAGAAAGCGGGTCAGTCCCTTGGCCTGCTGCCGTGTGCGCACGTCCTCCGGGCTTCCACGGGGAAGCACCGCACCGCTCGGGGCCCTGGCGCGGCGGCAAAGCGTGGGGAGCGCGTGGGGCAGCCCCACCCGCATCCCTCACCCGAGCGCCCCTTGCCTTGCAGACCCGCGTCCCGAGGCAGCGGCGCCACCATGGACATGAACGTGTCGGGGCCGGACAACGCCACCATCCTGATGCTGCGCGACCCGGTCATCGCGGTGGCCCTGCCCGTGGTGTACTCGCTGGTGGCGGTGGTCAGCATCCCGGGCAACCTGTTCTCGCTGTGGGTGCTGTGCCGGCACATCGGGCCCAAGTCCCCGTCCGTGGTGTTCATGATCAACCTGAGCGTCACGGACCTGATGCTGGCCAGCGTGCTGCCCTTCCAGATCTACTACCACCGCAACGGCAACCACTGGGTGTTCGGCGAGGTGCTGTGCAATGTGGTCACCGTGGTCTTCTACGCCAACATGTACTCGTCCATCCTCACCATGACGTGCATCAGCGTGGAGCGCTTCCTGGGCGTCGTGTACCCGCTGGCCTCCGCGCCCTGGCGCCGCCGCCGCTACGCCGTGGCCGCCTGCGCCGCCGCGTGGCTGCTGCTCCTGGTCGCGCTGTCCCCGCTGGCGCGCACCGACCTCACCTACGCCGTGGAGGAGCTGGGCATCGTCACCTGCTTCGACGTGCTCAAGTCCACCATGCTGCCCAGCGTGGCCATGTGGGCCATCTTCCTCTTCACGCTCTTCATCGTGCTCTTCTTCATCCCCTTCGTGGTCACCGTGGCCTGCTACACGGCCACCATCCTGACGCTGCTGCGCGCCTCCGACCCGCAGGGCCGCGGCCAGCGCCGCCGCGCCGTCAGCCTGGCCTTCGTGGTGCTGCTGGCCTTCGTCACCTGCTTCGCGCCCAACAACTTCGTGCTGCTGGTGCACATGGTCAGCCGGCTCTTCCTGGGCCGCAGCTACTACCACGTGTACAAGCTCACGCTGTGCCTCAGCTGCGTCAACAACTGCCTGGACCCCTTC
>JAEUCK010002965.1:0-18521 GCA_017311455.1 Otocyon megalotis megalotis
CTAAACCTAACCTGTACTGTAACCCTAAACCTAACCCTAACCCTAAGCTGTACTGTAACCCTACACCTAACCCTAAACATAACCTGTACCATAACCCTAAACCTATCCCAAACCCTAACCCTAACCTAACGCTAACCTATACCGTAAGCCTAACCCTAAACCTAACCGTAACCCTAACTTTACCGTATCCCTAATCCTAACCCTTAACCTAACCTAACCAATAACGTAACCCTAACCCTAAACCTAACTGGTACCATAACCCTAATCCTAAACATAACCCTAACCCTAACCCTAACCCTAACTTCTACGGTAACCCTAACCCTAAACCTAAGCTCAACCCTAACGCTGACACTAACGTGTATGGTAACCCTAACCCTAACCATGACCCTAAACCTAACCCTAAACTGTACAATAACCCTAACTGTAACCCTAACCCTAATCTGTACCGTAACCCTAACCCTAACCCTAACTCTAACCTGTACTGTAACAATAACACTAACCCTAACCCTAACCTGTAGTGAAACCGTAACCCTCACCCTAACCCTAACCTGTACCGTAACCCTAACCCTAACCCTAAAACTAACTTGTACCGAACCCTAACCCTAACCCTAACCCTAACCTGTACTGTAACCCTAAACCAAACCCTAAACCTAACCCTAACCCTAACCTGTACCGTAACCCTACCGCTAACCCTAACCCTAAACTTACTGTTAACCTAACCTAACCCTAACCCTAAACCTACACTAACCTGTACCATAACACTAACCCTAAACCTAACATGTATCGTAACCCTAAACATAACCCTAAACCTACCCAGTACTGTAACCCTTATTCTCACCCTAACGCTAACCTGTACCGTAACCCTAAACCTAACCCTAACGCTAACCCTAACCCTAACCTGTACCGTAACCATAAACCTAAACCTAACCCTAACCCTAATGCTTACCTATCCCGTAACCCTCACACTAGACCTAACCGTAACCCTATCTTGTTCCGTAATACTTTCCCTAACCCTAATCCTTACCCTAACCCTCACATGTACTGTAACCCTAACCCTGACCCTAACCTGTAACGTAACCCTAACCCTAAAATTAACCCTAACTCTAAACCTAACCTGTACCCAGGCCTAACCCTCTCCTAACTTCTCTGGCAAACCTAACCCTAACCCTAACACTAACCCTAACCCTGACCTGTACCGTAACACTAACCCTAAACCTAACCATAACCGTAAACCTAACCTGTACCGTAACCCTAACCCTAACCCTAAACCTAACCTTAAACTGTAGCGTAAACCTAACCCTAACCGTAACCCTAAACCTAACCGTAACCATAACCCTAACCCAAAACCTAAGCATAACCTGTACCGTAACCATAAACCTACCCTAAAACTAACCCTAACCCTAACCTGTAACGTAACACTAACCCTGCCCTTAACGTATCCCTAACCCTAACCCTAAACCTAACCTGTACCGTGACCCTAACCCTAACCCTATCCCTAATCCTTACCGTAACCGTAACCCTAACTGTAACTCTAACTTATACCATAACCCTACATCTAAACCTAACCGTAACCTGTGCCGTAAACCTAATCCTAACCGTACACCTAACCATAACCTGTACCCTTATCCTAACCCTAACCCAAAACCTAACCCTAACCCTAAACCTTACCTAACCCTAACCTGTACATTAACACTAAACCTAACCCTAACCCTAACTTCACGCTAAACTGTACCGTAAACCTAACCCTAATCCTAACCGTCAACCTAACTTGTAATGTACATTAACCCTAACGCTAACCTAACCCTAACCCTAAACTTTACCGCAACCCTAACCATAACCCTAACCCTAAACCTGACCCTAACCTGTACGGTAACCCTTAACCGAACCCTAACCCTAAACCTAACCTTCACCATAACATGTATGGTGACCCTAACACTAAACGTAACCCTAAACCTAAAGGGTACCACAAATCTAACCCTAACCTAACTCTAAACCTAACCCTAACCCTAACCCTAACCTGTACCGTAAACCTAACCCTAACCCTAAACTGTACCGTAACCCTAACCCTAACCCTAACCCTAAACCTAACCCTAACCTGTAAAGTAACCCTAAACCTAACCCTAAACCTAAACCTAAGGCTCACCTATATAGTAACCCTAACCCTAAACCTAACTGTAACCCTAACTCGTACAGTAACCCTAACCCTAACCCTAACCCTAACCTGTACCACAACCCTAACACTAACCCTAAACTTAACCCTAACTCTAACCTGTACGGTAAGCTTAACCCTAATCCTAATCCTAAACCTAACCGGTACCGTAACACTAAACCTAACCCTAACCCTAACCTGTACGGTAACCATAAACCTAACCCTAACCCTAACACTAACGCTTACCTATACCGTAACCCTAACCCTAAACCTAACCGTAACCCTAACTTTTTCCGTAATCCTATCCCTAACCCTAATCCTAACGCTAAACCTAACCCTAACCTATACCGTAACTCTAACCCTAACCTGTACCGCAACCCTAACCCTAATCCTAAACCTAACCTGTACGGTAACCCTAACCCTAATCCTAACCCTAAACCTAACCGATACCGTAACCTTAACCTTAACCCAAACCTAACCCTAACACTAAACTGTACCGTAACTCTAACCCTAACTCTAATCCTAACTTGTACCGAAACCCTAACCCTAACCCTAACCCTAACCTGTACCGTAAACATAACCTTAAACCTAAACCTAACACGAACCTGTACCGTAACCCTACCACTAACCCTACCGTAAGGTGTACTGTAAACATAACCCTAACCCTAAAACTAACCCTAACACGAACCTGTATTGTAACCCTAACCTTAACACTAACCTTAACTTGTATCGTAACCCTAACCCTAACACTTACCCTAAACATACCCTATACCGTAACCCAAACCCTCACCCTAACCTGTACAGTAACCCTAACCGTAACCCTAACCGTAACCTGTACCGTTACCATAAACCTAACCCTAACCCTAACCCTAACGCTAACCCAACTGTAACGCTAACTTGTTCCGTAAACCTATCCCTAACCCTCAACCTCACCCTAACCCTAACCTGTGCCGTAACCCTAACCCTAATCCTCAATCCAACCATAACCTGTACCGTAACCCTAACCCTAACCTAACCCTCACCTGTATGCTGACACTTACCGTAACCTTAACCCTAACCTGTACCGTAACCCTAACCCTAACCCTAACTCGAACCTGTACTGTAACCCTAACACTAACCCTAACCATAACATGTAGTGAAACCCTAACCCTAGCCCTAAACCTAACCTGGACCGTAACCCTAAACCTAACCCTAACCGTAACCTGTACTGTAACCCTACACCTAACCCTAAACATAACCTGTACCATAACTCTAAACCTATCCCTAACCATCACCCTAACCCTAAACCTAACGCTAAGCAATACCGTAAGCCTAACCCTAAACCTAATCGTAACCCTAACTTGTACCGTATCCCTAATCCAAACCCTTAACCTAACCTAACCGATAATGTAACCCTAACCCTAAACCTAACTGGTACCATAACCCTAACCCTAAACCTAAACCTAACCCAAACCCTAACCCTAACCTCTACGGTAAACCTAAACCTAACCCTAACCCTAACCCTAACCCTTAACTATACCAAAACCCTAACCCTAAACCTAACCCCAACCCTAACGCTGACACTAACGTGTATGGTAACCCTAACCCTAACCATGACCCTAAACCTAACCCTAAACTGTAAAATAACCCTAACTGTAACCCTAACCCTAATCAGTACCGTAACCCTAACCCTAACCCTAACTCTAACCTGTACTGTAACCATAACACTAACCCTAACCCTAACCTGTAGTGAAACCGTAACCCTAACCCTAAACCTAACCTGTACCATAACCCTAACCCTAAACCTAAACATAACCTGCACCGAAACCCTAAACTTAACCTGTACTATAACCCTAAACATAACCCTAACCATAACCCTAACCATTACCCTAACCCTAACCTGTACCGTAACCCTAACCCTAACCCTAAAACTAACTTGTACCGAACCCTAACCCTAACCCTAACCCTAACCTGTACTGTAACCCTAAACCAAACCCTAAACCTAACCCTAACCCTAACCTGTACCGTAACCCTACCGCTAACCCTAACCCTAAACTGTACTGTTAACCTAATCCTAACCCTAAACCTAAACCTAACACTAACCTGTACCCTGACACTAACCCTAAACCTAACATGTATCGTAACCCTAACCCTAACCCTAAACCTACCCAGTACTGTAACCCTTATTCTCACCCTAACGCTAACCTGTACCGTAATCCTAAACCTAACCCTAACGCTAACCCTAACCCTAACCTGTACCGTAACCCTAAACCTAAACCTAACCCTAACCCTAACGCTTACCTATACCGTAACCCTCACACTAAACCTAACCGTAACCCTAACTTGTTCCGTAATCCTATCCCTAACCCTAATCCTAACCCTAACTCTCACATGTACTGTAACCCTAACCCTAACCCTAACCTGTATCGTAACCCAACCCTAAAGATAAACCTAACCATAATGTGTACCGTAACCCTAATCCTAATCCTAACCCTAACACTAACCCTAACCCTAACCTCTATGGCAAACCTAACCCTAACCCTAACACTAACCCTAACCCTAACCTGTACCTTAATTATAACCCTAACCCTAACCCTAACCCTAACCCTAACACTGAACCTAAACTGTACCATAACCCTAATCCTAACCCTAACCATAAACCTAAACCCAACCTGTACCGTAACCCTCACACTAAACGTAACCCTAACCCTAACCCTCACCCTAACCTGTACCGTAACCCTAACCCTACCCTAACCCTACCCGTAACCCTAACACACACCTGTACGGCAACCCTAACCCGAACCCTAACCCAAACCCTAACCGTAACCCTTACCGGTACCGTAACAAGAACCCTAAACCTAAACCTAACCTGTACCGTAACCATAACCCTAAAACTATCCCTAACCCAACCCTAAACCTAAATGTACCGTAACCCTTACCCTAAACCTAAACCTAACCTGTACCAAAACCCTAACCCTAACCTGTACCATAACCCTAAACATAACACTAACCATAACCCTAACCCTAACCCTAAACTGTACCGTAACCCAAACCCAACGCTAACCCTAAACCTAACGCTTATCTCTACCGTAACCATACCCCTAACCGGAACCCTAAACTGTACCATAACCCTAACCGTAACCCTAACTCTACCCTAAACCTAACCCAAACCTGTACCGTAACCCTAACTTTAACAATAACCCTAAACCTAACCCTAACATATACCGTAACACTAACCCTAACACTACCGTAACCGTACACTAAACAGTAACCCTAACCCTAAACCTAACATAACCATAACCCTTACCTGTACCGTAACACCTACCCTATCCCTAACTCTAACCTGTAACCTAAAACTACCCCTAACCCTAATGTAGCCTGTACCGTAACCTTTACCTTTATCCTAACCCTAACCCTAACCCTAACACTAACACTAACACTAACCTGTAACGTAACCCTAACACTCACCCTAACCCTAACCTGTACCATAATCCTAACCCTAACCCTAAACCTAACCATAACCTGTACCGTAACCGTAACCCTAAGCCCACCACTAACCCTAACCCTATCCTGTACAGTAACACTAACCCTGCCCTTAAGCTACCCCTAACCCTAACCCTAAACCTGATCTGTACCGTAAACCTAACCTTAACCCTAAACCAAACCCTAACCCTAACCTGTACTATAAACCTAATCCTAACCTTAACCCTAACCCTAATCTAACACTAAACCTAACGTATCCCTGTCCCGAAACTTAACCCTAACCCTAAACCTAAACTGTACCATACCCTAACCTTCACCCTATCCCTAACCTTAACCGTAACCCTAACCATAATGCTAACCGTAAACCTAACCTGCACTGTAACCCTAACTGTAACCCTAAACCCAACCCTTATCCTAACCTAACCACTACTGTAACCCTAAAACTAACCTTAACCTAACCCTAAACTTAACCCTAAACTGTACCGTAATAATAACCCTAACGCTAAACCTAACCCTAAACCTTACTGCAACCCTAACCCTAACCCCAACCCTAACCCTAACCTGTACCGTAAACCTACTTTAACCCTAACCCTGACCCTAACCTGTAACGTAACCCTAACCCTAAAATTAACCCTAACTCTAAACCTAACCTGTACCCTTGCCCTAACCCTATCCTAACTTCTCTGGCAAACCTAAACCCTAACCCTAACACTAACCTTAACCCTGACCTGTACCGTAACACTAACCCTAATCCTAAACCTAACCATAACCGTAAACCTAACCTGTACCGTAACCCTAACCCTAACCCTAAACCTAACCTTAAACTGTAGCGTAAACCTAACCCTAACCTTAAACCTAAAGCTAACCTGTACCGTAACCATAACCCTAACCCAAAACCTAACCATAACCTGTACCATAACCATAAACCTAACCCTAAAACTAACCCTAACCCTAACCTGTAACGTAACACTAACCCTGCCCTTAACGAATCCCTAACCCTAACCCTAAACCTAACCTGTAACGTGACCCTAACCCTAACCCTATCCTAAATCCTTACCGTAACCATAACCCTAACCGTAACTCTAACCTATACCGTAACCCTACGTCTAAACCTAACCGTAACCTGTGCCGTAAACCTAATCCTAACCGTAAACCTAACCATAACCTGTACGCTTATCCTAACCCTAACCCAAAACCTAACCCTAACTCTAACCCTTACCTAACCCTAACCTGTACATTAACACTAAACCTAACCCTAACCCTAACTTCACGCTAAACTGTACCGTAAACCTAACCCTAATCCTAACCGTCAACCTAACTTGTAATGTACATTAACCCTAACACTAACCTAACCCTAACCCTAAACTCTACCGCAACCCTAACCATAACCCTAACCCTAAACCTGACCCTAACCCTAAACCTAACCTTCACCATAACATGTATGGTAAACCTAACACTAAACGTAACCCTAAACCTAAACGGTACCATAAATCTAACCCTAACCTAACTCTAAACCTAACCCTAACCCTAACCCTAACCTGTACCGTAAACCTAACCCTAAACCTAAACTGTACTGTAACCCTAACCCTAACCCTAACCCTAAACCTAACCCTAACCTGTAAAGTAACCCTAAACCTAACCCTAAACCTAAACCTAAGGCTCACCTATATAGTAAACCTAACCCTAAACCTAACTGTAACCCTAACTCGTACAGTAACCCTAACCCTAACCCTAACCCTAACCTGTACCACAACCCTAACACTAACCCTAAACTTAACCCTAACTCTAACCTGTACGGTAAGCTTAACCCTAATCCTAATCCTAAACCTAAAGGGTACCGTAACCCTAAACCTAACCCTAACCCTAACCTGTACCGTAACCATAAACCTAACCCTAACCCTAACACTAACGCTTACCTATACCATAACCCTAACCCTAAACCTAACCGTAACCCTAACTTTTTCCGTAATCCTATCCCTAACCCTAATCCTAACGCTAAACCTAACCCTAACCTATACCGTAACTCTAACCCTAACCTGTACCGTAACCCTAACACTAACCCTAACCTGTACCGCAACCCTAACCCTAACCCTAAACCTAACCTGTACGGTACCCCTAACCCTAATCCTAACCCTAAACCTAACCGATACCGTAACCTTAACCTTAACCCAAACCTAACCCTAACACTAAACTGTACCGTAACTCCTACCCTAACTCTAAACCTAACTTTACCGAAACCCTAACCCTAACCCTAACCGTAACCTGTACCGTAAACATAACCTTAAACCTAAACCTAACACGAACCTGTACCGTAACCCTACCACTAACCCTAACTGTAAGGTGTACTGTAAACATAACCCTAACCCTAAAACTAACCCTAACACGAACCTGTACTGTAACCCTAACTTTAACACTAACCCTAACTTGTATCGTAACCCTAACCCTAACCCTTAACCTAAACATACCCTATACCGTAACCCTCACCCTCACCCTAACCTGTACAGTAACCCTAACCGTAACCCTAACCGTAACCTGTACCGTTACCATAAACCTAACCCTAACCCTAACCCTAACGCTAACCCAACCGAAACCCTAACTTGTTCCGTAATCCTATCCCTAACCCTCAACCTCACCCTAACCCTAACCTGTGCCGTAACCCTAACCCTAATCCTCAATCCAACCATAACCTGTACCGTAACCCTAACCCTAACCTAACCCTCACCTGTACTCTGACCCTAACTGTAACCTTAACCCTAACCTGTACCGTAACACTAAACCTAACCCTAATTCTAACCTGTACTGTAACCCTAACACTAACCCTAAACCTAACCTGTAGTGAAACGCTAACCCTAACCCTAAACCTAACCTGTACTGTAACCCTAAACCTAACCCTAACCCTAAGCTGTACTGTAACCCTACACCTAACCCTAAACATAACCTGTACCATAACCCTAAACCTATCCCAAACCCTAACCCTAACCTAACGCTAACCTATACCGTAAGCCTAACCCTAAACCTAACCGTAACCCTAACTTTACCGTATCCCTAATCCTAACCCTTAACCTAACCTAACCAATAACGTAACCCTAACCCTAAACCTAACTGGTACCATAACCCTAATCCTAAACGTAACCCTAACCCTAACCCTAACCCTAACTTCTACGGTAACCCTAACCCTAAACCTAAGCTCAACCCTAACGCTGACACTAACGTGTATGGTAACCCTAACCCTAACCATGACCCTAAACCTAACCCTAAACTGTACAATAACCCTAACTGTAACCCTAACCCTAATCTGTACCGTAACCCTAACCCTAACCCTAACTCTAATCTGTACTGTAACAATAACACTAACCCTAACCCTAACCTGTAGTGAAACCGTAACCCTTACCCTAACCCTAACCTGTACCGTAACCCTAACCCTAACCCTAAAACTAACTTGTACCGAACCCTAACCCTAACCCTAACCCTAACCTGTACTGTAACCCTAAACCAAACCCTAAACCTAACCCTAACCCTAACCTGTACCGTAACCCTACCGCTAACCCTAACCCTAAACTGTACTGTTAACCTAATCCTAACCCTAACCCTAAACCTAACACTAACCTGTACCATAACACTAACCCTAAACCTAACATGTATCGTAACCCTAAACATAACCCTAAACCTACCCAGTACTGTAACCCTTATTCTCACCCTAACGCTAACCTGTACCGTAACCCTAAACCTAACCCTAACGCTAACCCTAACCCTAACCTGTACCGTAACCATAAACCTAAACCTAACCCTAACCCTAATGCTTACCTATCCCGTAACCCTCACACTAGACCTAACCGTAACCCTATCTTGTTCCGTAATACTTTCCCTAACCCTAATCCTTACCCTAACCCTCACATGTACTGTAACCCTAACCCTGACCCTAACCTGTAACGTAACCCTAACCCTAAAATTAACCCTAACTCTAAACCTAACCTGTACCCAGGCCTAACCCTCTCCTAACTTCTCTGGCAAACCTAACCCTAACCCTAACACTAACCCTAACCCTGACCTGTACCGTAACACTAACCCTAAACCTAACCATAACCGTAAACCTAACCTGTACCGTAACCCTAACCCTAACCCTAAACCTAACCTTAAACTGTAGCGTAAACCTAACCCTAACCGTAACCCTAAACCTAACCGTAACCATAACCCTAACCCAAAACCTAACCATAACCTGTACCGTAACCATAAACCTACCCTAAAACTAACCCTAACCCTAACCTGTAACGTAACACTAACCCTGCCCTTAACGTATCCCTAACCCTAACCCTAAACCTAACCTGTACCGTGACCCTAAACCTAACCCTATCCCTAATCCTTACCGTAACCGTAACCCTAACTGTAACTCTAACCTTATACCGTAACCCTACATCTAAACCTAACCGTAACCTGTGCCGTAAACCTAATCCTAACCGTACACCTAACCATAACCTGTACCCTTATCCTAACCCTAACCCAAAACCTAACCCTAACCCTAAACCTTACCTAACCCTAACCTGTACATTAACACTAAACCTAACCCTAACCCTAACTTCACGCTAAACTGTACTGTAAACCTAACCCTAATCCTAAACGTCAACCTAACTTGTAATGTACATTAACCCTAACGCTAACCTAACCCTAACCCTAAACTCTACCGCAACCCTAACCATAACCATAACCCTAAACCACACCCTAACCTGTACGGTAACCCTAAACCGAACCCTAACGCTAAACCTAACCTTTACCATAACATGTATGGTAACCCTAACACTAAACGTAACCCTAAACCTAAAGGGTACCATAAATCTAACCCTAACCTAACTCTAAACCTAACCCTAACCCTACCCCTAACCTCTACCGTCAACCTAACCCTAACCCTAACCTGTACCGTAACCCTAACCCTAACCCTAAACCTAACCCTAACCTGTAAAGTAACCCTAAACCTAACCCTAAACCTAAACCTAAGGCTCACCTATATAGTAACCCTAACCCTAAACCTAACTGTAACCCTAACTCGTACAGTAACCCTAACCCTTACCCTAACCTGTACCACATCCCTAACCCTAACCCTAAACTTAACCCTAACTCTAACCTGTACGGTAAGCTTAACCCTAATCCTAATCCTCAACCTAACCAGACCGTAACCCTAAACCTAACCCTAACCATAACCTGTACCGTAACCATAAACCTAAGCCTAACCCTAACACTAACGCTTACCTATACCGTAACCCTAACCCTAAACCTAACCGTAACCCTAACTTTTTCCGTAATCCTATCCCTAACCCTAATCCTAACCCTAAACCTAACCCTAACCTATACCGTAACTCTAACCCTAACCCGTACCGTAACCCTAACACTAACCCTAACCTGTACCGCAACCCTAACCCTAACCCTAAACCTAACCTGTACGGTAACCCTAACCCTAATCCTAACCCTAAACCTAACCGGTACCGTAACCTTAACCTTAACCCTAACCCTAACCCTAACACTAAACTGTACCGTAACTCTAACCCTAACTCTAATCCTAACTTGTACCGAAACCCTAACCCTAACCCTAACCCTAACCTGTACCGTAAACCTAACCTTAAACCTAAACCTAACACGAACCTGTACCGTAGCCCTACCACTAACCCTAACCCTAAGGTGTACTGTAAACATAACCCTAACCCTAAAACTAACCCTAACACGAACCTGTACTGTAACCCTAACCCTAACACTAACCCTAACTTGTATCGTAACCCTAACCCTAACCCTTACCCTAAACATACCCTATACCGTAACCCTCACCCTCACCCTAACCTGTACAGTAACCCTAACCATAACCCTAACCGTAACCTGCACCGTTACCATAAACCTAACCCTAACCCTAACCCTAACGCTAACCCAACCGTAACCCTAACTTGTTCCGTAATCCTATCCCTAACCCTCAACCTCACCCTAACCCTAACCTGTGCTGTAACCCTAACCCTAACTGTAACCTGTACCATAACCCTAACCCTAATCCTCAATCCAACCATAACCTGTACCGTAACCCTAACCCTAAACCTAACCATAACCTGTACCAGAACCCTAACGCTAACCCTAACCCTAACCCTAACCCTAACCTGTACCGTAACCCTATCCCTAACTCCTAACACTAACCGGGGATACCGTAATCCTAACACTAAACTCTAACCCAACCTAACGGCACTGTAACCCTAACCTCAACCTAAACCTAACTGCACCTTTTAAAAATTTTTTAATTTTTTATTTATTTATGATAGTCACAGAGAGAGAGAGAGAGAGAGAGAGAGAGAGAGCAGAGGGAGAAGCAGGCTCCATGCACCGGGAGCCCGATGTGGGACTCGATCCCGGGTCTCCAGGATCGCACCCTGGGCCAAAGGCAGGCGCTAAACCGCTGCGCCACCCAGGGATCCCTTAATCGTAACCTTTAACGTAACACTAACACAAACCCTAACCCTAACCTGTACCGTAACCCTAACCCTAACCCTAAACCTAACCATAACCTGTACCAGAACCCTAACGCTAACCCTAACCCTAACCCTAACCCTAACCTGTACCGTAACCCTAACTCTAAACTTAACCCTAATGCTAACCAGTACCGTAACTTTAACCCTAACCCTAACCCTAAACTATTGCGCAACGCTAAACCGAACCCCAAACCTAACGCTGACACTAACCTGTTTGGTAAACCTAACCCTAACCCTGACCCTAACCCTAACCCTAACCTGAACGGTAACCCTAAAAATAACCCTAACCCTATTCTGTATCGCAACCCTAACACTAACCTAACCCTCACCTGTACGCTGACCCTAACCGTAAACTTAACCCTAACCTGTACCGTAACGCTAAACCTAACCCTAACTCTAACCTGTACTGTAACCCTAAAACTAACCCTAACCCTAACCTGTAGTGAAACCCTAACCCTAACCCTAAACCTAAACTGTACCGCAACCCTAACCCTAACCCTAAACCTAACCTGTTCGGTAACCCTAACCCTAATCCTAACCCTAAACCTAACTGGTACCGTAACCTTAACCTTAACCCTAACCCTAACCCTAACCCTAACACTAAACTGTATCGTAACTCTAACCCTAACTCTAACCCTAATTTGTACCGAAACCCTAACCCTAACCCTAACCCTAACCTGTACCGTAAACCTAACCTTAAACCTAAACCTAACACGAACGTGTACCGTAACCCTACCACTAACCCTAACCCTAAGGTGTACTGTAAACATAACCCTAACCCTAAAACTAACCCTAACACGAACCTGTACTGTAACCCTAACCCTAACACTAACCCTAACTTGTATCGTAACCCTAACCCTAACCCTTACCCTAAACATACCCTATACCGTAACCCTCACCCTCACCCTAACCTGTACAGTAACCCTAACCATAACCCTAACCGTAACCTGCACCGTTACCATAAACCTAACCCTAACCCTAACCCTAACGCTAACCCAACCGTAACCCTAACTTGTTCCGTAATCCTATCCCTAACCCTCAACCTCACCCTAACCCTAACCTGTGCTGTAACCCTAACCCTAACTGTAACCTGTACCATAACCCTAACCCTAATCCTCAATCCAACCATAACCTGTACCGTAACCCTAACCCTAAACCTAACCATAAACCTAACTGGTACCATAACCCTAACCCTAAACCAACCCTAAACCTAACCTTAACCTGTACCGTAACCCTATCCCTAACCCTAACACTAACCGATACCGTAATCCTAACACTAAACCTAACCTAACCTAACGTGTACCGTAACCCTAACCCTAACCCTAAACTTAACCGTAACCTTTTTTTAAATTTTTTTTTAATTTTTATTTATTTATGATAGTCACAGAGAGAGAGAGAGAGAGAGAGAGAGAGAGAGAGGCAGAGACACAGGCAGAGGAGAAGCAGGCTCCATGCACCGGGAGCCCGATGTGGGACTCGATCCCGGGTCTCCAGGATCGCACCCTGGGCCAAAGGCAGGCGCTAAACCGCTGCGCCACCCAGGGATCCCTTAATCGTAACCTTTAACGTAACACTAACACAAACCCTAACCCTAACCTGTACCGTAACCCTAACCCTAACCCTAAACCTAACCATAACCTGTACCAGAACCCTAACGCTAACCCTAACCCTAAACCTAACCCTAACCTGTACGGTAACCCTAACTCTAAACTTAACCCTAATGCTAACCAGTACCGTAACTTTAACCCTAACCCTAACCCTAACCTATTGCGCAACCCTAAACCAAACCCCAACCCTAACGCTGACACTAACCTGTTTGGTAAACCTAACCCTAACCCTGACCCTAACCCTAACCCTAACCTGAATGGTAACCCTAAATATAACCCTAACCCTATTCTGTATCGCAACCCTAACCCTAACCTAACCCTCACCTGTACGCTGACCCTATCCATAACCTTAACCCTAACCTGTACCGTAACGCTAAACCTAACCCTAACTCTAACCTGTACTGTAACCCTAAAACTAACCCTAACCCTAACCTGTAGTGAAACCCTAACCCTAAACCTAAACCTAAACTGTACCGCAACCCTAACCCTAACCCTAAACCTAACCTGTTCGGTAACCCTAACCCTAATCCTAACCCTAAACCTAACTGGTACCGTAACCTTAACCTTAACCCTAACCCTAACCCTAACCCTAACACTAAACTGTATCGTAACTCTAACCCTAACTCTAACCCTAATTTGTACCGAAACCCTAACCCTAACCCTAACCCTAACCTGTACCGTAAACCTAACCTTAAACCTAAACCTAACACGAACCTGTACCGTAACCCTACCACTAACCCTAACCCTAAGGTGTACTGTAAACATAACCCTAACCCTAAAACTAACCCTAACACGAACCTGTACTGTAACCCTAACCCTAACACTAACCCTAACTTGTATCGTAACCCTAACCCTAACCCTTACCCTAAACATACCCTATACCGTAACCCTCACCCTCACCCTAACCTGTACAGTAACCCTATCCGTAACCCTAACCGTAACCTGTACCGTTACCATAAACCTAACCCTAACCCTAACCCTAACACTAACCCAACCGTAACCCTAACTTGTTCCGTAATCCTATCCCTAACCTCAACCTCACCCTAACCCTAACCTGTGCTGTAACCCTAACCCTAACCGTAACCTGTACCATAACCCTAACCCTAATCCTAAATCCAACCATAACCTGTACCGTAACCCTAACCCTAAACCTAGCCGTAAACCTAACTGGTACCATAACCCTAACCCTAAACCAACACTAAACCTAACCTTAACCTGTACCGTAACCCTATCCCTAACCCTAACGCTAACCGATACCGTAATCCTAACACTAAACCTAACCTAACCTAACGTGTACCGTAACCCTAACCCTAACCCTAAACTTAAGCGTAAACTTTTTTTTAAAATTTTTTTTAATTTTTATTTATTTATGATAGTCACAGAGAGAGAGAGGGAGAGAGAGGCAGAGACACAGGCAGAGGGAGAAGCAGGCTCCATGCACCGGGAGCCCGATGTGGGACTCGATCCCTTGGTCTCCAGGATCGCACCCTGGGCCAAAGGCAGGCGCCAAACTGCTGTGCCACCCAGGGATCCCTTAACTGTAACCTTTAACGTAACACTAACACAAACCCTAACACTAACCTGTACCGTAACCCTAACCCTAACCCTAAACCTAACCATAACCTGTACCAGAACCCTAACGCTAACCCTAACCCTAACCCTAACCTGTACCATAACCCTAACTCTAAACTTAAACCTAATGCTAACCAGTATCGTAAATTTAACCCTAAACCTAACCCTAACCTATTGTGCAACCCTAAACCGAACCCCAACCGTAACGCTGACACTAACCTGTTTGGTAAACCTAACCCTAACCCTGACCCTAACCCTAACCCTAACCTGAACAGTAACCCTAAATATAACCCTAACCCTATTCTGTATCGCAACCCTAACCCTAACCTAACCCTCACCTGTACGCTGACCCTAACCGTAACCTTAACCCTAACCTGTACCGTAACGCTAAACCTAACCCAAACTCTAACCTGTACTGTAACCGTAACACTAACCCTAACCCTAACCTGTAGTGAAACCCTAACACTAACCCTAAACCTAACCTGTACCGTAACCCTAAACCTAACCCTAACCCTAACCTGTACTGTAACCCTACACCTAACCCTAAACATAACCTGTACCATAACCCTAAACCTATCCCTAACCCTAAACCTAACCCTAAACCTAACGCTAACCTATACCGTAACCCTAACCCTAAACCTAACCGTAACCCTAACTTGTACCGTATCCCTAATCCTAACCCTTAACCTAACCTAACCAATAATGTAACCCTAACCCTAAACCTAACTGGTACCATAACCCTAACCCTAAACCTAACCCTAACCCAAACGCTAAGCCTAAACTCTACGGTAACCCTAACCCTAACCCTAACCCTAAACTATACCGAAACCCTAACCCTAAACCTAATCCCAACCCTAACGCTGACACTAACGTGTATGGAAACCCTAACCCTAACCATGAACCTAAACCTAACCCTAAACTGTACGATAACCCTAACTGTAAACCTAACCCTAATCTGTACCGTAACCCTAAACCTAACCCTAACTCTAACCTGTACTGTAACCATAACACTAACCCTAACCCTACCCTTACTGTAACCCTAAACCAAACCCTAAAACTAACCCTAACCCTAAACTGTACCGTAACCCTACCACTAACCCTAACCCTAAACTGTACTGTTAACCTAATCCTAACCCTAACCCTAACACTAACGTGTACCCTAACACTAACCCTAAACCTCACATGTATCGTAAACCTAACCCTAACCCTAAACCTACCCAGTACTGTAACCCTTACCCTCACCCTAACGCTAACCTGTACCGTAACCCTAAACCTAACCCTAACGCTAACCCTAACCCTAACCTGTACCGTAACCATAAACCTAAACCTAACCCTAACCCTAACGCTTACCTATACCGTAACCCTCACACTAGACTTAACCGTAACCCAACTTGTTCCGTAATCCTTTCCCTAACCCTAATCTTTACCCTAACCCTCACATGTACTGCAACCCTAACCCTAACCCTATCCTGTACCGTAACCCAACCCTAAACATAAACCTAACCATAACGTGTACCGTAACCCTAACCCTAATCCTAACCTAACGCTAACCTTAACCCTAAACTCTATGGCAAACCTAACCCTAAACCTAACACTAACCCTAACCCTAACCTGTACCTTAATTATAACCCTAACCCTAACCCTAACCCTAACACGAAACCTAAACTGTACCATAACCCTAATCCTAACCCTAACCATAAACCTAAACCCAACCTGTACCGTAACCCTCACACTAAACGTAACCCTATCCCTAATCCTCACCCTAACCTGTACCGTAACCCTAACCCTACCCTAACCCTACCCGTAACGCTAACACACACCTGTACGGCAACCCTAACCCTAACCCTAACCCAAACCCTAACCGTAACCCTTACCGGTACCGTAACAATAACCCTAACCCTAAACCTAACCGGTACTGTAACCATAACCCTAAAACTATCCCTAACCCAACCCTAAACCTAAACTGTACCGTAACCCTTACCCTAAACCTAAACCTAACCTGTACCGAAACCTTAACCCTAACCTGTACCATAACCCTAAACATAACCATAACCATAACCCTAACCCTAACCCTAACCCTAACCCTAAACTGTACCGTAACCCAAACCTAACGCTAACCCTAAACCTAATGCTTATCTCTACCATAACCATACCCCTAACCGGAACCCTAAACTGTACCATAACCGTAACCGTAACCCTAACTCTACCCTAAACCTAACCCAAACCTGTACCGTAACCCTAACTCTAACAATAACCCTAAACCTAACCCTAACATATACCGTAACAGTAACCCTAACACTAACCGAAACCGTACACTAAACCATAACCCTAACCCTAAACCTAACCATAACCATAACCCTTACCTGTACCGTAACACTAACCCTATCCCTAACTCTAACCTGTAACCTAAAACTACCCCTAACCCTAAACGTAGCCTGTACCGTAACCTTTACCCTAACCCTAACCCTAACCCTAATCCTGACACTAACCTGTAGCGTAACCCTAACCCTCACCCTCACCCTAACCAGTACCGTAATCCTAACCCTAACCCTAAACCTAACCATAACCTGTACCTTAACCGTAACCCTAAGCCTACCACTAACCCTAACCCTATCCTGTACCGTAACACTAACCCTGCCCTTAACCTACCCCTAACCCTAACCTAAACCTAATCTGTACCGTAACCCTAACCTTAACCCTAAACCTAACCCTAACCCTAACCTGTACTATAAACCTAATCCTAACCTTAACCCTAACCCTAATCTAACACTAAACCTAAACCTATCCCTGTCCCTAAACATAACCCTTACCCTAAACCTAAACTGTACCATACCCTAACCTTCACCCTATCCCTAACCTTAACCGTAACCCTAACACTAATGCTAACCGTAACCCTAACCTGCACTGTAACCCTAAATCCAACCCTTATCCTAACCCTAACTAGTACCGTAACCCTAAAACTAACCTTAACCTAACCCTGAACTTAACCTAAACTGTACCGAAATAATAACCCTAACGCTAAACCTAAACTTAACCCTTACTGCAACCGTAACCCTAACACCAACCCTAACCCTAACCTGTACTGTAAACCTAACTTTAACCCTACAATAACCATAACTTGTATCGTGACCCTAACTCTACCCCTAATCCTACCCTGTACCGTAACCCTAAGCCTAACCCTAACCCTAACCTGTACCGCAACCAAACCCTAACCCTAACACTAACCCTAACCCTAAC
>JAEUCK010002966.1:0-35434 GCA_017311455.1 Otocyon megalotis megalotis
TACTAATCCACATTTTCCTTATCCTACCAACTATACTAAACCATATTATGTTAGTCTACATTTCTCTATAATGTATTTATATTTAAATAATTATGCTAAACTTTGTAAAATGTTTGGCTGAAATACACATATTGGCTTCAAAAGTATATCTTGTCTATTGGTCTGTTGAGAATTGTATTATTTATTTAAAATAAGAAATGAACAAGTTTAAGGGAAGCTGGTGAAAAAATATTGGAACTCTGCACTATCTTTGCAATGGTTCTATAAATCTAAAAATTATTTTAAAATAAAAAGGTTTTTAAAGAAATAAAAGTATTTCTTTAATTTGCCTGCCTCGGAACATTATCAAACAAGAGGAATAAGCCTAATTTGGCATGAGTGATTCTTAGGAAAAAAAGATAACTCTAAGAGATCACTGCTTCCTGTGCATAAACCATATGTTAGAAAAAAATATAAAAATTAACTTCAACTGGGGTGCCTGGGGGCATAGCTGGTTAAGTATCTGACTGTTGGTTTTAGCTCAGATGGTGATCTTAGGGTCCTGGGATTGAGCCCTGTGTTGGGGTCCATGCCCAGTGTGGAGTCTGCTTGGGATTCTCTTTCCCTGTCCCTCTGCCCCTCCCTCCCACAAAATAAATAAGTAAATAAATAAATCTTTAAATAAATTAACTTCAATTAATATTAAACCTACCAATCTGAGAACCCAAGCTGAACTACCTTGGTTCTTCATATGTTTAGTATTCAAAAATGATAGTCCTTAAAAGAGAATGTATTATGTATTAACCCCATGCCTCAAGAGCTCCCAATTCCCATCCGTTGTATGTAGGACCCCCTTTGGATCTTCTTAAAACACTATTTGAACTCAACACCCTTTAGCAGCCAAGAAACCTTCCACTCTTCCTTAACTCTAAGGGCCTAATGCTCAATTTTCTAATCTGACCCCTCTCCCCACCATGAATCCTTTGCTTGAATATTTTAATGAGAGTTTTGTTTCTCCCACGTACAGTTACAGCTATGCTGCCTCTGAGGCCTAGAGCCTTTTCTCCACTTTTACCATCTCTGTCAAGTTCTATTCTCCCTGAACACAAGATTCCTCTCCCAGGTTCTTTGCAGTTAGTTTGTTTTTACCTCTATGCTTCTGGTCTATGCCACTCATCTAGAAATTAGCATATATGCTATCTTGAATTCTCTGCTTGTTCTTTCTTTCTTTCTTTCTTTCTTTCTTTCTTTCTTTCTTTCTTTCTTCCTTCCTTCCTTCCTTCCTTCCTTCCTTCCTTCCTCTTTCTTCTTTCTTTCTTTTTCTTTCCCTTTCTTTCTTTCTTTTTCTTTCTTTCTTTCCCTTTCTTTCTCTCTCTCTTTCTTTCCTTCCTTCTTTCCTTTTTCTTTCTTTCTTTCTTTCTTTCTTTCTTTCTTTCTTTCTTTCTTCTTTTTCTTTCTTTCTTTCCTTCCTTCCTTTCTTTTTTCCTTCTTTCTTTCCTTTTCTTTTTCTTTCTTTCTTTCTTCTTCTTTCTTTCTTTCTTTCTTTCTTTCTTTCTTTCTTTCTTTCTTTCTTTGCTTTTTCTTTCTTTCACTCACCTTCCTTTCTCTTTCTTTCACTGTTTTCTTTCTTTCTTTCTTTCTTTCTTTATGTTAGGGTCGGGTTACTTTATAGAATAGCATTAAGGTTAGGGTTAGGGTTACGGTACAGGTTAGGGTTAAGGCTAGCGTTACTGTTAGCGTTAGGGTTAGGTTTATGGTACCGGTTATGGTCATGGTTAGTGTTAGTGTTAGAGTTACGGTACAGGCTAGGGTTAAGTTTAGGTTTAGCGTTAGGGTTAGGGTTATGGTACAGTTCAGGGTTAAGTGTAAGTTTAGGGTTAGGGTTAGGGTTACGGTAGTGGTTAGGGTTAAGGTTAGGGTTTGTTTTGGGATACGGTAGGGTAACGGTACAGGTTAGCGTTACAGTTAGGGTTACGGTTAGGCTTATGGTATAGGATAGCATTAACGTTAAGGGTAGGTTTGGTTTAGATTTACGGTACAGGTTAGGGTTAGGGTTAGGGTTAGGGTTACGGTACAGGTTAGGGTTAGGTTTAGGTGTAGGGTTAGGGTTACAGTACCGGTTAGGTTTAGGGTTAGGGTTAGGGTTAGGGTAACGGTACAGGTTATGGAGAGGGTTAGGGTTAGGGTAACGGAACAGTTTAGTGTTAGGGTTAGGGTTACGGTACAGGATAGGTTTAGGGTTAGGGTTAGGGTTTCGGTACAGTTTAGTTTTAGGTTAGGGTTAGGTTTATGGTTATGGTACAGGTTAGGTTTAGGTTTAGTGTTAAGGTTAGGTACTGGTTAGGTTTAGGGTGAGGGTTAGTTTTACGGTACAGGTAAGTGTTACGTTTAGGGTTAGGTTTAGGTTTAGGGTTAGGATTGACATACAGTTGTGGTTTAGGGTTACGGCTAGGGTTAGGGTTAGGGTTACGGTACAGGTTAGGGTGAGGGTAAGGATTAGGGTTATGGTACTGGTTAGGGTTAGGGTTAGTTTTAGGGTGAGGGTTACGGTACAGGTTGGTTTCAGGTTTACGTTTAGGGTTAGGGTTAGGCATAGGATTATTGTACAGTTTCGGGTTAGGTTTAGGGTTAGGGTTAGGGTTATTGTATAGGTTAGGGTTAGGATTACTGTTAGGATTAGGGTTAGGGTTATGTTTGCCATGGAGGTTAGATTTAGAGTTAGGGTTAGAGTACAGGTTAGGTTTAGAGTTAGGGTTAAGGTTAGGGTTAGGGTTACGGTATAGGTTAGGGTTAGGGTTAGGGTTAGGTTTAGGGTAAGGGATATGGTACAGGTTAGGGTGAGGTTTATGGTTAGCTTTAGGGTTAGGTTTACGGTACAGTTTAGGGTTAAGTTTAGGCTTAGTTAGGGTTAGGGTAACGGTAGTTGTTAGGGTTAGGGTTAGGTTTGGGTTTAGGGTTAAGGTTAGGGTAACGGTACAGGATAGGGTTACGGTTACGGTTAGGGTTAGGGTTATGTTATAGGATAGCATTAAGTTTAGGGTTAGGGTTAGGGTTAGAGTTAGGGTTACGGTACAGGTTTGGTTTAAGTTTAGCGTTACTGTTAGGGTTAGTGTTAGGGTTACGAAACCCGTTAGGTTTAGGGTTAGGTTTAGGGTTAGGGTTACCGTACAGGTTATGGTTAGGGTTAGGGCTAGGATTAGGGTTACGGAACAGGTTAGGGTTAGGTTTAGGGGTTGGGTTAGGTTTACGGAATAGGTTAGGGTTAATGTTAGGGTTACTGTTAGGGTTAGGGTTAGGGTTACGGTACCGGTTAGGTTTAGGGTTAGGGTTAGGTTTAGGGTTACATTGCAGGTTAGTTTTACCATTAGGGGTATGGTTACGGTACAAGTAAGGGTTAGGGTTACGGTTAGTGTTAGGGTGAGGGTTAGTGTTACGGTACAGGTTAGGGTTAGGGTTAGGGTTAGTGTTAGGTTTAGGGTTAGGTTTGCCATAGAGGTTAGGGTTAGGTTTAGGGTTAGGGTACATGTTAGGTTTAGAGTTAGGGTTAAGGTTAGGTTTAGGGTTACGGTTCAGGTAACGGTTAGGTTTAGGGTTAGGTTTACGGTTTAGGGTAGGGTTAGAGTTAGGGTTAGGTTTATGGTTACGGTACAATTTAGGGTTAGGGTTAGGGTTAGGGTTCCGGTACAGGATAGTGTTAGGGTTTGGGTTATGGTTAGGGTTAGGGTTATGGTTAAGGTACAGGTTAGGGTTAGGGTTAGGGTTAAGTTTTCGGTACAGGTTAGGGTTAAGGTTAGGTTAGGGTTATGGTTAGGGATAGGTTTATGGTTATGGTACCGGTTAGGTTTTGTGTTAGGGTTAGGGTTAGGGTTACCATACAGATTAGGATTAGGGTTAGGGTTAGGTTTATGGAACAGGTTATGGTTAGGTTTAGGGTTAGGGTTACGGTTACGGTACAGGTTAGGGTTAGTGTTACAGTACAGGTTAGAGTTAGGGTTAGGGTTACGGAAAAAGTTAGGGTTACTCTTAGGTTTATGGTTAGGGTTACTGTATAGGTTAGATATTGAGTTAGTTTAGGGTTAGGTTTAGTGTTACGGTTCAGATTAGGGTTATTGTTTGGGTTATGGTTAGGATTAGGGATACAGTACAGGTTAAGATTAGGGTTAGGGTTAGGGTTACGGTACAGGGTAGGATTAGAGTTAGGGTTAGGGTTACGATACAAGTAGGTTTAGGGTTACTGTTAGGGTTAGGTTTACGGTACAGGTTAGGGTTACGCTTAGGTTTAGGGTTAGGGTTAGGGTTATCGTACAGTTTAGGGTCAGTGTTAGGGTTAGGGTTATTTTTAGGGTAGGGTTAGTGTTACGGTACAGGTTAGGGTTAGGGATAGTGTTACCGTTAGGGTTAGGGTTAGGTTTGCCGTAGAGTTTAGGGTTAGGTTTAGGGTTAGCATACAGGTTAGGTTTATATTTAGGGTTAGGGTTATGTTTAGGGTTACGGTAGAGGTTAGGGTTATGGTTGTGTTTAGGGTTACGGTTAGGGTAGGGTTAGGGTTACGGTTAGGGTTGCGGACAGTTGTGGGTTAGGGTTCCAGGGAAGGTTAGGTTTAGGGTTACAGTTAGGGTTAGGGTTATGGTACAGGTTAGGTACCGTTATGGCTATGGTTATGGTACAGGTAAGTGTTAGCGTTAGGGTTAGCGTTAGGGTTAGGTTTAGGTTTGTCAAAGTGGATAGATTTTGAGTTAGGGTTAGGGTACAGGTTAGGTTAGGATTAGGGTTAGGTTTAGGGTTAATGTTAGTGTTACGGTATAGGTTACGTTTAGGGTTAGGTTTAGGTTTTCGGTACAGTTTAAGGTTAGGTTTAGGGTTAGGTTTAGGGTTACGGTACAGGTTAGGTTTAGGGTTAGGGTAGGGTTATGGTACAAGGTAGTGTTAGGGTTAGGGTTAGGGTTAGGGTTAGGGTTAGGGTACAGGATAGGGTTAGGGTTAGGGTTAGGGTTAGGTTTAGGATTAGAGTTCCGGTACAGGTTATGCTTAGGTTTAAGGTTAGTGTAACGGTACACGTAAGGGTTACGGTTAGGGTTAGGGTTATGGTTAGGGTTTGGGTTGCCGTACAGTTATGGTTTAGTGTTATGGGTAGGGTTAGCGTTAGGGTTACGGTACAGGTTAGTGTGAGGGTAAGGATTAGGGTTATGGTACTGGTTAGGGTTAGGATTAGGGTTAGGGTTAGTTTTAGGGTGAGGGTTATGGTTCCGGTTGGGTTTAGGTTTAGGGTTAGGGTTAGGGTTATGTTTGGGTTAGGGTTAGGGTTAGTGTTATGGTATAGGTTAGGGTTAGGATTAGTGTTAGGATTAGGGTTAGGGTTATGTTTGCCGTAGAGGTTAGATTTAGAGTTAGGTTTAGGGTACAGGTTAGCTTTAGAGTTAGGGTTAAGGTTAGGGTTAGGGTTACGGTACATGTTAGGGTTAGGGTTAGGTTTAGGATTCCGTTATAGGTTAGGTTTATGGTTAGGTTTAGTGTTACGGTACAGGTAAGGGATACGGTTAGGGTAGGGTTACGGTTAGGGTTACGGTTAGGGTTGCGGTGCAGTTGTGGTTTAGGGTTACGGGTCCGGTTTGTGTTAGGGTAAGGGTTACGGTTCAGTGTAAGGTTAGGTTTAGGGTTATGGTTACGGTACGGGTCAGGGTTAGCGTCAGGTTTAGGGTTAGGGTTAGGGTTAGGGTTATCGTACAGATTAGTGTCAGGGTAGGGGTAGGGTTAGGTTTAGGGTTAGGGTTGCGGTACAAGTTAAGGTTAGGGTTAGGTTTACCGTACAGTTTAGGGTTAGTGTTAGGGTTAGGGTTACCGTACTGGTTAGGTTTTGGGTTAGGTTTAGAGTTAGGGTTGAGCTACAGGTTAGGGTTAGGGTTAGGGTTAGGGTTAGGGTTACGGTACAGGTTAGGGTGAGGGTAATGATGAGGGTTACGTTTAGGGTTAGGGTTACGGAACAGTTAAGCTTTAGGTTTAGTGGTAGGGTAAGGGTTTAGGTACAGGTTAGGGTTAAGGTTAGGGTTACCATAAGGGTTAGGGTTAGGATTACGGTACTGGTTCTGTTTACGGTTAGGGTTAGGTTACGGTACAGTTTAGGGTTAGGGTTAGTTTTAGGGTTAGGGTTAGGTTTGCCATAGAGGTATGGGTTAGGGTTAGGGTTAGGGGACAGGTTAGGTTTAAATTTATAGTTAAGGTGAGGGTTAGGGTTACGGTACAGGTTAGGGTTAGGGTTAGGGTAGGGTTACGTTACAAGTTAGGGTTAGGGTTAGGTTTAGGTTGAGGGTACAGGTTAGGGTTAGGGTTAGGGTTAGAGTTACGGTCCAGGTTATGTTTAGGGTTAGGGTTAGTGTAACGGTACAGTTAAGGGTTATGGTTAGGGTTTGGGTTGCTGTACACTTGTGGTTTTTTTTTTCAGTTGTGGTTTAGGGTTATGGGTAGGGTTAGGGTTAGGTTTACGGTACAGGTTAGTGTGAAGGTAAGGATTAGGGTTACGGTACTGGTTAGGGTTAGGATTAGGGTTAGGGTTAATTTAGGGTGACAGTTACGGTACAGGTTGTTTTTAGGTTTAGGTTTAGGGTTAGGGTTAGGTTTAGGGTTATGGTTTGGGTTAGGGTTAGGGTTAGTGTTATGGTACAGGTTTGGGAAAGGATTAGTGTTAGGATTAGGGTTAGGGTTATGTTTGCCATAGAGGTTAGATTTAGAGTTACATTTAGGGTACAGGTTAGCTTTAGAGTTAGGGTTAAGTTTAGGGTTAGGGTAACAGTACAGGATAGGATTACGGTTAGGGTTAGGGTTAGTGTTACAGTGTAGGATAGCATTAAGGTGAGGGTTAGGGTAGGGTTACGGTACAGGTTAGGGTTATGGTTAGCGTTACTGTTAGGGTTAGGGTTAGGGTTACGGTACTGGTTAGGTTTACGGTTAGGGTTAGGGTTAGGGTTACGGTACTGGTTAGGTTTACGGTTAGGGTTAGGGTTAGGGTTATCGTACAGGTTATGGTTATGGTTAGGGTTAGGCCTAGGGTTACGGAACAGGTTAGGATTAGGTTTAGGGCTAGGGTTAGGTTTACAGTACTGGTTAGGGTTAAGGTTAGGGTTACTGTTAGGGTTAGGGTTACGGGACCGGTTAGGTTTAGGTTTAGGGTTAGGATTAGGGTTACAGTACAGGGTAGGTTTAGGGTTATGGTTAGGGTTACTGTACAAGTTATAATTAGGGTTAGGGTTAGTGTTAGGAATAGGTTTACAGTACAGGTTAGGGTTAGTTTTAGGGTTAGCGTTAGGGTTAGAGTTACGGTACAGTTTAGGGTTAAGTTTAGGGTTAGGGTTAGGGTAAGGAATAGGGTTACGGTAGTGGTTAGGGTTAGGGTTAGAGTTGGTTTAGAGTTATGGTTAGAGTAATGGTACAGGTTAGTGTTACGGTTAGGGTTAGGGTTAGGTTACGGTATAGGATAGCATTAAGGTTAGGGTTAGGGTTAGGTTTAGGGTTAAAGTATAGGTTAGTGTTAGGGTTAGGGTTACGGTACAGGTAGTGTCAGGGTAGGGGTAGGGTTAGGTTTAGGGTTAGGGTTATGGGTTAGGGTTAGGGTTACGTTTAGGGTTAGGGTTAGGGTTAGGGTTACTGTACAGGTAGTGTCAGGGTTAGGGGTAGGGTTAGGTTTAGGGTTAGGGTTGCGGTACAGGTTAGGGTTAGGGTTAGGGTTCGGGTTACCGTGCTGGTTAGGTTTTGGGTTAGGTTTAGAGTTAGGGTCGAGGTACAGGTTAGGGTTAAGGTACAGGTTAGCATTAGTTTTAGGGTTAGGATTATGGTACAATTAGCATTAGGGTTAGGGTTTGGTTTAGGGTTACAGTACAGGTTAGGGTTAGTGTTAGGATTAGGGTTAGGGTTAGGGTAACGATACATTTTAGAGTTAGGTTTAGGGTAGGGTAAGGGATACGGTACATTTAGGGTTAAGGTTACGGTACCGGATAGTTTTAGGGTTAGGGTTAGGGTTAGGGTTACCATACAGGATAGAGTTAGGGTTAGGGTTCGGGTTAAGGTTAACTTTACGGTAAGATTTTGGGTTAGGGTTAGGGTTATTGTTACAGTACAGGTTAGGTTCAGGGTTAGTGTTAGGGTTAGGGTTAGGTTTGCCATAGAGTTTAGGGTTAGGTTTAGGTTTAGGTTACAGGTTAGGTTTAGACGTAGGGTTAAGGTGAGGGTTAGGGTTACGGTACAGGATAGGGTTAGGGTTAGGGTTAGGGTTAGGGTTAGTCTTATGGTACAGTTTAGGGTTAGGTTTAGGTTTGCCATAGAGATTAGGGTTAGGGTTAGGGTTAGCGTACAGGTCAGGTTTATAGTTAGGGTTAGGGTTAGCGTTAGTGTTACGGTACAGGTTAGGGTTAGGGGTAGTGTTAGGGTTAGAGTTAGGGTTAGGGTTACGATACTGGTTAGGTATAAGGTCAGGGTTAGTGTTACGGTACAGGTAAGTGTTACGGTTAGGGTTATGGTTATGTTTAGGGTTAGGGTTGCCGTACTGTTGTGGTTTAGGGTTACGGGTAGGGTTAGTGTTAGGGTTAGGGTTATGGTACAGGTTAGGGTGACGGTAATGATTAGGCTTATGGTTAGCGTTAGGGTTACGGTACACGTTAGAATAAGGGTTAGGTTTCAGGTAAAGTTTAAGTTTAGGGGAAGATTTAGGGTTAGGGTTAGGGTTAGTTTTACGGTACAGGTTAGGTTTATGTTTAGTGTTAGGGTTAGGGTTAGGTTTTAAATAGAGGTTACGGTTAGAGTTACGGTACATGTTATGTTTAGGGTTAGGGTTAGTGTTACAGTACACGTAAGGTTTACGGTTAGGTTTAGAGTTAGGGTTAAGGTTAGGGTTGCTGTACAGGTGTGGGTTATGGTTACGGGTAGGGTTAGGGTTCGGGTTAGGTTTACAGTACAGTTTAGGTGAGGGTTAGGGTTAGGGTTACGGTACAGCTTAGGGTTAGGTTTAGTGTTAGGGTTAGTGTTACGGTACAGGTTCGGTTTAGGGTTAGTTTTAGGGTTTCGGTACACTTTAGGGTTAGGTTTAGTGTTAGGTTTAGGGTTACGGGACAGGTTAGGTTAGCGTTACGGTTAGGGTTAGAGTTAGGGTTAGGGTTACGGTACTGGTCAGGTTTAGGGTTAGTGTTAGTGTTACGGTACAGGTAAGTGTTATGGTTAGGGTTATGGTTATGGTTAGGGTTAGGGTTCCGTACTGTTGTGATTTAGGGTTATGGGTAGGGTTAGGGTTAGGGTTAGGGTTCGGTACAGGTTAGGGTGAGGGTAATGATTAAGGTTATGGTACTGGTTAGGGTTAGGGTTAGGGTTAGGTTTAGGGTGAGGTTTACGGTACTGGCGGGGTTTAGGTTTAGGTTTAGGGTTAGGGTTAGGGTTATTGTACAGTTTCGGTTCAGTGTTATGGTTATGGTTAGGGTTAGGGTTAGGGTTACCGTACAGGTTAGGTTTTGGGTTAGGTTTAGAGTTAGGGTTTAGGTACAGGTTAGGGTTAGGGTTAGGGTTATGGTACAGGTTAGCATTAGGTTTAGGGTTAGGATTATGGTACAATTAGCATTAAGTTTAGGGTTAGGTTTAGGGTTACGGTACAGGTTAGGGTTAGTGTTAGGGTTACGGTTAGGGTAACGGTACAGTTTAGGGTTAGGTTTAGGTTAGGGATAGGGATACGGTACATTTAGGGTTAAGGTTAGGGTTAGGGTTAGGGTTACGGTAATGGTTAGGTTTAGCGTTAGGGTTAGGGTTAGGGTTACCATACAGGTTAGAATAAGGGTGAGGTTTCGGGTAAAGGTTAAGTTTAGGGTAAGATATAGGGTTAGGGTTAGGGTTAGTGTTACGGTACAGGTTAGGTTTAGGTTTAGTGTTAGGGTTAGGGTTAGGTTTGCCATATAGGTTAGGGTTAGGGTTAGGGTTAGGGTACAGCTTAGTTATAGGGTTAGGGTTAGTGTTACGGTACAGGTAAGTGTTACGATTAGGGTTATGGTTATGGTTAGGTTTAGGGTTGCCGTACTGTTGTGGTTTAGGGTTACGGGTAGGGTGAAGTTTAGGTTTACAGTTGTGGTACAAGTTAGGGTGAGGGTAATGATTAGGGTTACAGTTAGGGTTAGGGTTACGGAATAGGTTAGGGTTAGGTTTAGGGGTAGGTTAAGGGTTACGGTACAGTTTAGGGTTAAGGTTAGGTTTACTATAAGGGTTAGTGTTAGGGTTACGGTACCGGTTATGTTTAGGGTTAGGGTTAGGGTTAAGGTACAGCTTAGGGTTAGGGTGAGTGTTAGGGTTAGGGTTAGGTTTGACATAGAGGTAAGGGTTAGGGTTAGGGTTAGGGAACAGGCTAGGTTTAGATTTATAGTTAAGGTGAGGGTTAGGGTTACGGTACAGTTTAGGGTTAGGTTTAGGGTAGGGTTACGGTACAAGGTAGGGTTAGGGTTAGGGTTAGGGTTAGGGTTACGGTTACGGTAGTGGTTAGGGTTAGGCTTAGGGTTGGGGTTAGGGTTAGGGTTACGGTTAGGGTTACGGTTACAGTAGAGGCTATGGTTAGGTTTAGGGTTAGCGTTAGAGTTAGGGTTATGGTACAGTTTAGGGTTAAGTTTAGGGTTAGGGTGAAGGTTAGTGTTACGGTATTGGTTAGGGTTAGGTTTATGTTTAGGGTTAGAGTTACAGTACAGGTTAGGTTTAGGATTAGGTTTAGTGTTACGGTACAGGTAAGGGTTATGGTTAGGGTTAGAGTTAGGGTTACGGTTAGGGTTGTGGTACAGTTGTGGGTTAGCTTTACGGGTAGGGTTAGGTTGAGGGTTACAGTTCAGGGTAGGGTTAGGTTTAGTGTTAGGTTTACGGAACAAGTTAGGGTTAGGGTTAGTGTTAGGGTTAGAGTTAGGTTTACGGTACAGGTTAGGGTTAGGGTTAGGGTTAGGGTTGGGGTTAGGGTTAGGGTTAGGGATATGGTTAGGGGTAGGGTTACCATACAGGTTAGTGTCAGGGTTAGAGTTAGGGTTAGGGTTAGGGTTAGGGTTAGGTTTAGGCTTACGGTACTGGTTAGGGTTAGGGTTATGGTACAAGTTATGGTTACAGTTAGGTTAAGGGTTAGGGTTAGTGTTACAGTACTGGTAAGTTTTACGGTTAGGGTTAGGGTTGCCTTACAGGTGTGGTTTAGGGTAACAGGTAGGTTTAGGGTTAGTGTTAGGGTTAGGGTTATGGTACAGGTTAGGGTGAGGGTAATGTTTAGGGTTACGGTACACGTTAGGGTTAGGGTTAGGGTTAGGGTTAGGTTTAGGGTGTGGATTACGGTACAGGTTGGTTTTAGGTTTACGGTTAGGGTTAGGTTTATGGTTAGGATTAGGGTTAGGGTTATGGTACATGTTGGGGTTAGTGTTAGTGTTAGGATTAGGGTTAGGTTTAGGTTTGCCTTAGAGGTTATATTTAGAGATTATATTTAGATTTATGGTTAGGGTACAGTTTAGGTTTAGAGTTAGGGGTAGGGTTATGGTACAGGTTATGGTTAGGTTTAGGGTTAGGGTTTAGGTAGAGCTTAGTGTAAAAGTTACGTTTAGGGTTAGGTTTAGGATTGCGGTACAGCTTAGGTTTAGGGTTAATGTTAGTGTTACTGTACAGATAAGGGTTTGGTTAGGGTTAGGGTTACGGTTAGAGTTGCGGTACAGTCGTGGTTAGGGTTACGGGTAGGTTTAGGGTTAGGGTTAGGGTTACGGTTCAGGGTATGGTTAGTTTTAGGTTTAGGGTTAGTTTTACAGTACAGGTAAATTTTATGGTTAGGGTTAGGGTTAGATTAGGGTTAGGGTTGTACAGGTTAGCATTAGTTTAGGGTTAGGATTAGGGTTATGGTACGTATATGGTTATGTTTAGGTTTAGGGTTAGGCTAGTGTATTGGTTAGCAGAAGTCTTAGAGTTAGGGTTAGCTTTAGGGTTACGGTACAGTTTAGGGTTAGGGTTAGGGTTAGGGTTACGGTACAGGTTAGGGTTAGGTTTAGGGGTAGGGTTAGAGTTACGGTACAGTTTAGGATTAAGTTTAGGGTTAGGGTTAGGTTTAGGGTTACGGTAGTTGTTAGGGTTAGGGTTAGGGTTGGGTTTAGGGTTACAGTTAGGGTAACGGTACAGGTTAGGGTTACGGTTAGGGTTAGGGTTTGGGATACAGTATAGGAGAGCATTAAGGTTAGGGTTAGGGTTAGGTTACAGTACAGGTTAGGGTTAAGGTTAGCGTTACTGGTAGGGTGAGGTTTAGTTTTACGGTACCGGTTAGGCTTAGGGTTAGGGTTAGGTTTAGGGTTACGGTACAGGTTATGGTTATGGTTAGGGTTAGGGTTAGGTTTGGGTTTCGGGTTATGGTTAGGGTAACGGTACAGGTTAGGATTACGGTTAGGGTCAGGGTTAGGCTTACGGTATAGGATAGCAATAAGTTTAGGTGTAGGGTTAGTTTTAGTGTTACGGTACAGGTTAGGGTTGGGGTTAAGGTTACAGTGCAGGTTAGAGTTAGGTTTAGGGGTAGGGTTAGGGTTACGGTACAGGTTAGTGTTAGGGTTAGGGTTTGGGTTATGCTTACGGTATAGGATAGCAATAAGTTTAGGGTTAGGGTTAGTTTTAGTGTTACGGTACAGGTTAGGGTTGGGGTTAGGGTTACGGTACAGGTTAGGGTTAAGGTTAGGTTACTGTTAGGGTTAGGGTTACGGTACCGTTTAGGATTAGGGTTAGGTTAGGGTTAGGGTGACGGTACAGGTTATGGTTAGGGTTAGGGTTAGGGTTATGGTACAGCTTAGGGTTAGGTTTAGGGGTATGGTGAGTGTTACGGTACAGGTTAGGGTTAAGTTTAGGGTTACTGTTAGGGTTAGGTTTAGGGTTACGGTACTGGTTAGGTTTAGGATTAGGGTTATGGTACAGGTGATGGTTAGGTTTAGGTTTAGGGTTAGGGTTACAGCACAAGTTAAGGTTAGGGTTAGTTTTAGGGTTACGGTTGAGGTTAGGGATAAGTTGGGTTTAGGTTTAGGGTGAGGTTTACGGTACAAGTTATTGTTACGGTTAGGTTTAGGGTTAGGGTTAGTGTTACGGTACAGGTAAGTGTTACGGCTAGGGTTAGAGTTAGGGTTAAGATTAGGGTTGCCGTACAGCTTTGGGTTGGGTTACCGGTAGGGTTAGGGTTAGGGTTTGGTTAGGGATAAGGTTACAGTACAGGTTAGGGTGAGGGTTACGGTTAGGCTTATGGTAAAGTTTAGGGCTAGGTTTATGGTTATGGTTAGGGTTAGGGTTACGGTACAGGTTAGGGTTGGGGTTTCGGTAGAGTTTAGGGTTAGGGTTAGGGTAAGGTTTAGGTTTAGGCTTACGGTACAGGTTAGGGTTACGGTTAGGTTTAGGGTTACGGTACATTTAGAGTTAGGGTTAGTGTTACAGTACAGGTAAGTTTTACGGATAGGGTTAGTGTTAGGGTTAGTGTTAGCGTTAGGGTTAGGGTTGCCATACAGATGTGGTTTAGGGTTACGGGTAGGTTTAGGGTTAGGATTAGGGTTAGGGTTAGGGTTAGGGTTAGTGTTATGGAACAGGTAAGTTTTATGGTTAGGGCTAGGGTTAGCGTTAGGGTTAGGGTTGCCGTACAGGTGTGGTTAGGGTTACGTGTAGGTTTAGATTTAGGGTTAGGGTTAGGGGTACGGTGCAGGTTAGGGTGAGGGTAAGGGTTAGGGTCACGGTACAGGTTAGGGTAATGGTTAGGGTTAGGGTTAGGTTTAGGGTGAGGGTTACGGTACAGGTTGGGTTTAGGGTTAGGTTTAGGGTTAGGGTTAGTGTTACGGTCCAGGTTAGTGTTAGGGTTAGGGTTAGGTTTGCCACAGAGTTTAGATTTAGGGTTAGGGTTAGGGTACAGGTTAGGTTTAAAGTTAGGTTTCAGGTTAGTTTTATGGTTTTGGTAGAGGTTAGTGTTAGGGTTAGTGTTAGGGTTACAGTACAGGTAAGGATTAGGGATAGCGTTAGGGTTATGTTTAGGGTTACGGTACAGGTTAGGTTTAGGGTTAGGGTAAGTGTTAATGTACAGGTAAGTGTTACGGTTAGGGTTAAGGTTAGAGTTATGGTTAGGGTTGCGGTACAGTTGTGGGTTAGCGTTACGGGTAGGGTTAGTGTTTGGGGTAGGGTTAGGGTTACGGTACAGGTGGTTTATGATAAGGGGTATGGTTACGGTACAGGTAAGTGTTAGGGTTAGAGTTAGCGTTAAGTTAAGGGTTAGGGTTAGGGTTAGGGTTAAGGCTAGGGTTAGGGTTAGGGTTACGGTACAGGATAGAGTTAGGGTTAGGTTTAGGGTTAGGGTCACGGTTACGGTAGTGGTTAGGGTTATGCTTAGGGTTGGGGTTAGTGTTACGGTTAGGGATACGGTACAGTTTAGGGATACATTTACGGGTAGGGTTAGGGTTAGGATTAAGGTAAGTTTTAGGGTAAGGTTTTGGGTTAGGATTAGTGTTATGGTACAGGTTAGGGTTAATGTTAGTGTTAGGGTTAGGGTTAGGTTTGCCATAGAAGTTAGGGTTAGGGTTAGGATTAGGGTACAGTTTAGGTTTAGAGTTAGGGTTAAGGTTAGTTTTAGGATTACGGTTAAGGGAACGGTTAGGGTTAGGGTTAGGGTTACTGTACAGTGTAGGTTTAGGTTTAGGGTTAGATTTAGGTCTAGGGTACAATTAGGGTTAGGGTTAGGGTTAGTGTTCGGGTATAGTACAGGTTAGTGTTAGGGTTAGGTTTAGGGGTAGGGTTAGGATAAGGGTTAGGGTTACGGTACAGGTTAGGGTTAGGTTTAGGGTTAGGTTTAGGTTTTCGGTACAGTTTAGGGTTAAGGTTAGGTTTAGGGTTAGGGTTAGGGTTAGGGTTACGGTACAGGTTAGATGTAGTGTTAGGTTTAGCGTACGGTACAGGTAAAGGTTACGGTTCTGGTAGGGTAACGGTTAGGTTTACGGTTAGGGTTGTGGTACAGTTGTTTAGGCTTACAGGTAGGGTTATGTTTAGGGTAAGGATTACGGTTCAGGTTAAGGCTAGGTATAGGGTCATGGTTACGGTATGGGTTAGGGTGCGGGTTAAGGTTAGGGTTAGAGTTATGTTTAGGGTTACCGTACAGGTTAGTGTCAGGGTTCGGAATAGGGTTAGGGTTAGGTTTGCAGTACAGGTTAGGATTAGGGTTAGGGTTAGGGTTACCGTACTGATTACGGATAGATTTAGGGTTAGGGTTACCGTACAGGTTAGGTTTAGGGTTAGGGATAGGGTGAGAGTTGAGGTACAGGTTATGGTTAGGGTTAAGGTTAGGTTTTAGGTACAAGTTAGCATTAGGTTAGGGTTAGGGTTAGGGTTACGGTACAGGTTAGGGTTAGTGTTTTGGTCAGGGTAAGGGTTAGGGTTATGGTACAGGTATGGTTAGGTTTAGGGATAGGGTTAGTGTTACGGTACAGGTTAGGTTTAGGGTTAGGTTTAGGGTTATGGTACAGGTTAGGGTTAAGTTTAGGTTTAGGGTTAGGGTTAGAGTTACGGACAAGTTATGGTTATGTTTAGATTTAGGGTTAGGGTTATGGTATAGGATAGCATTAGGGTTAGGGTTAGGGTTAGGGTTGAGGTACAGGTTAGGGTTAGGGTTAGGGTTGAGGTACAGGTTAGCATTAGGTTTAGGGTTAGGGTTAGGGTTACGGTACAGGTTATGGTTAGGTTTAGGGGTAGGGTTAGGTTTACGGTACAGGTTATTGTTTGGTTTAGGGGTAGTGTTAGGGTTACGGTACAGGTTAGGGTTAAGGTTAGGGGTACTGTTAGGGTTAGGGTTAGGATTACGGTACAATTAGGGTTTGGGTTAGTGTTAGTGTTAGGGTTAGGGTTAAGGTACAGTTTAGGGCTAGGGTTATGGTTAGTTTTAGGTTTAAGGTACAGGATAGCGTTTAGGTTAGGTTTAGGTTTAGGGTTAGGGTTACAGTGAGGTTAGGTTTAGGGTTAGGTTTAGGGTTATGATACAGGTTAGGTTTAGGGTTAGGTTTAGTGTTACGGTACAGGTAAAGGTTTCGGTTAGGGTAGGGTTACGTTTAGGGTTACGGTTAGGGTTGCGGTAGAGTTGTGTAAGGTTATGGGTAGGATTGGGGTTAGGGTAAGGGTTACGTTTCAGGGGAAGTTTAGGTTTAGGGTTATGTTTCCGGTATGGGTTAGGGTTAGGATTAGGGTTAGAGTTAAGGTTAGGTTTACCGTACAGATTAGTGTCAGGATTACAGTTAGTGTTAGTGTTAGGGTTAGGGTTGCGGTACAGGTTAGGTTTAGGGTTATGGTTAGGGTTAAAGTACAGGTTAGGGTTAGGGTTAAGGTTATCATACAGGTTAGGTTTAGGGTTAGGGTTAGGGTTATGGTTGAGGTACAGTTTAGGGTTAGGGTTAGGTCTAGGGTTACGGTACAGGTTAGCATTAGGTTTAGGGTTAGGGTTAGGGTTACGGTACGGGTTATGGTTAGGGTTAGGGTCAGGGTAAATTTAGGGTCATGTACAGGTTATGGTTAGGTTTAGGGTTAGGGTTAGGGTTCTGGTACAGGTTATGTTTTGGGTTAGGATTACGGTTACGGTACGGGTTAGGTTTAGGGTTAGGTTTAGGGTTACGGTACAGGTTAGGGTTAAGTTTAGGTTTAGGGTTGGCTTAGAGTTACGGGACAAGTTATGGTTATGTTTAGATTTAGGGTTACGGTATCAGAGAGCATTAGGGTTAGGCTTAGGTTTAGGGTTACGGTACAGGTTAGGGTTAGTGTTAGGGTTATGGTTAGGGTTACGGTACAGGTTAGGTTAGGGTTAGGGTTAAGGTTATGGTACAGGTTAGGGTTAAGTTTAGGTTTAGGGTTAGGGTTAGAGTTACAGGACAAGTTATGGTTATGTTTAGATTTAGGGTTAGGGTCATGGTATAGGATAGCATTAGGGTTAGGGTTAGGGTTAGGATTGAGGTACAGGTTAGGGTTAGGTTTAGGGTTAGTGTTACATTACAGGTTAGCATTAGGTTTAGGGTTAGAGTTAGGGTTACGGTACAGGTTATGGTTAGGTTTAGGGGTAGGGTTAGGGTTACAGTACAGGTTAGGTTTAAGGTTAGGGTTACTGTTAGGGTTAGGGTTAGTGTTATGGTACAGTGTAGGGTTAGGGTTAGGGTTAGGATTAGGGTTACGGTACAATTAGGGTTCGGGTTAGTGTTAGGGTTAGGGTTACGGTTAGGGTTAAGGTACAGGTTAGGGTTAGGGTTATGGTTAGGTTTAGGGTTAAGGTTAGGATAGCGTTTAGGATAGGTTTAGGGTTAGTGTTAGGGTTACAGTGCAGGTTAGGTTTATTGTTAGGTTTAGGGTTACGATACAGGTTAGGTTTAGGGTTAGGTTTAGTGTTATGGTACAGGTAAGGGTTTCGGTTAGTGTAGGGTTACGTTTAGGTTTACGGTTAGTGTTGCGATAGAGTTGTAGTTTAAGGTTATGGGTAGGATTGGGGTTAGGGTAAGGGTTACGTTTCAGGGTAAGTTTAGGTTTAGGGTTATGTTTCCGGTATGGGTTAGGGTTAGGATTAGGGTTAGGGTTAGGGTTAGGTTTACTGTACAGATTAGTGTCAGGATTACGGTTAGTGTTAGTGTTAGGGTTAGGGTTGCGGTACAGGTTAGATTTAGGGTTAGGGTTAGGGTTAGGTTTAAAGTACAGGTTAGGGTTAGGGTTAGGGTTACAGTTATCGTACAGGTTAGGTTTAGGGTTAGGGTTAGGGTTAGGGTTGAGGTTCAGTTTAGGGTTAGGGTTAGGTTTAGGGTTACGGTACAGGTTAGCATTAGGTTTAGGGTTATGGTACAGGTTATGGTTAGGGTTAGGGTCAGGATAAGGATTAGGGTTATTGTACAGGTTATGGTTAGATTTAGGGTTAGGGTTAGGGTTATGTTACAGGTTATGTTTAGGGTTAGGATTAGGGTTATGGTACAGGTTAGGTTTAGGGTTAGGTTTATTGTTACGGTATAGGTTAGGGTTAAGTTTAGGTTTAGGGTTAGGGTTAGAGTTACGGGACAAGTTATGGTTATGTTTAGATTTAGGGTTAGGGTTACGGTATAGCATAGCATTAGGGTTAGGGTTAGGTTTAGGGTTAGGTTACAGTTTAGGGTTAGTGTTAGGGTTAGGGTTAGGGTTAGGGTACAGATTAGGGTTAGGTTTAGGGTAGGCTTAGGGATACGGTACAGGTTAGGTTTACAGTCAGTGTTAGGGTTAGGGTTACATTACTGGTTAGGTTTAGGTTTAGGGCTAGGGTTAGAGTTACCATACACATTAGAGTTAGGGTTAGGGTTAGGGTAAGGGTTAGTGTTGGGTTTAGGGTTATGGTGCACAATAGGGTTAAGTTTAGGTTTAGGTTTAGGGTTAGGGTTACAGTACAGGTTAGGTTTAGGGTTAGGTTTATGGTTACTGTACAGGTTAAGCTTACGGTTAGGTTTAGTGTTACAGTACAGGTAAGGGTTACGCTTAGTTTAGGGTTACGGTTAGGGTTACGGTTAGGGTTGCGGTACAGTTGTGGTTTAGTGTTACGGGTAGGATTGGGGTTAGGGTAAGGGTTACGGTTCAGGGTAAGGTTTGGTTTAGGGTTATGGTTACGGTACGGGTTAGGTTGAGGGTTAGGGTTAGGGTTATGGATAGGTTGAGGGTTACCGTAAGATTAGTGTCAGGGTTAGGGTTAGTGTTAGGGTTAGGGTTAGGGTGCGGTACAGGTTAGGGTTAGGGTTAGGGTTACCGTACAGGTTAGGGTAGGGGTAGGGTGAGGGTTATCGTACCAGTTAGGTTTAGGGTTAGGGTTAGGGTTAGGGCTAGGGTTGAGGTACAGGTTAGGGTTAGGGTTAGGGTTAGGGTTTCGATACAGGTTAGCATTAGGTTTAGAATTAGGGTTAGGGTTACGGTACAGGTTATGGTTAGGTTTAGGGGTAGGGGTAGGTTTACGGTACACTTTAGGTTTACGTTTAGGGTTACTGTTAGTGTTAGGGTTAGGTTTATGGTACAGTGTAGGGTTAGGGTTAGGGTTAGGGTTACGGTACAATTTGGGTTCGGGTTAGTGTTAGGGATAGGGTCAGGGTTACAGTACAGGTTAGAGTTAGGGTTAGGGTTAGGGTTACACTTGCGGTAGTGTTTAGGGTTAGGCTTAGAGTTGGGGTTAGGTTTACTGTTAGGGATACGGTACAGGTTAGGAATAGGGTTAGGGTTAGGGTTAGGGTTTCGATACAGGTTAGCATTAGGTTTAGAATTAGGGTTAGGGTTACGGTACAGGTTATGGTTAGGTTTAGGGGTAGGGGTAGGTTTACGGTACACTTTAGGTTTAAGTTTAGGGTTACTGTTAGTGTTAGGGTTAGGTTTATGGTACAGTGTAGGGTTAGGGTTAGGGTTAGGGTTACGGTACAATTTGGGTTCGGGTTAGTGTTAGGGATAGGGTCAGGGTTACAGTACAGGTTAGAGTTAGGGTTAGGGTTAGGGTTACACTTGCGGTAGTGTTTAGGGTTAGGCTTAGAGTTGGGGTTAGGTTTACTGTTAGGGATACGGTACAGATTAGGAATAGGTTTACGGGTAGGGTTAGGATTAGGGTTAGTGTTACGGTACAGGTTAGGGTTAGGGTTAGTGTTAGGGTTAGGGTTAGGTTTGCCATAGAGGTTAGGGTTAGGTTAGGGTACAGGGTAGGTTTAGAGTTACAGTTAAGGTTAGGGTTAGGGTTACGGTTCAGGGAATTGTTAGGGTTAGTGTTAGGGTTACTGTACAGTGTAGGGTTTGGGTTAGGGTTAGGTTTAGGGCTAGAGTACCATTAGGGTTAGGGTTAGTGTTAGGGTTAGGTTTATGGTACAGTTTAGTGTTAGGGTTAGGGTTAGGGTTAGGGTTAGGGTTACGGTACAGGTTAGGTTTAGGGTTAGGGTTATGTTTAGGTTTTTGGTACAGTTAGGGTTAAGGTTAGGTTAAGGGTTAGGCTTAAATTTAGGGTCCAGGTTAGGGCTACGGTTACGTTTAGTGTTACGGTACAGGTAAGGGTTACGGTTAGCGTTACAGTTAGGGTTGCTGTACAGTTGTTGTTTAGGCTTACAGGTAGGGTTGTGTTTAGGGTAAGGGTTATGGTTCAGGTTCAGGTCAGGTTTAGGGTTATGGTTACGGTGTGGGTTAGGGTGAGGGTGAGCATGAGGGTTAGGGTTAGAGTTATGGTTAGGGTTACCGTACAGGTTAGTGTCAGGGTAAGGGTTAGGGTTAGGGTTGTGGTACAGGTTAGAGTTAGGGTTAGGTTTAGGGTTACCGTACAGGTTAGGGATAGAGTTAGGGTTAGGGTTACCGTACAGGTTATGTTTAGGGTTAGGATTAGTGTTAGAGTTGAGGGACAGGATAGGGTTAGGGTTAGGGTTAGGGTTTAGGTACAGGTTAGCATTAGGTTTAGGATTAGGGTTAGGGTTAAGGTACTGGTTAGGGTTAGTGTTTTGGTTAGGGTAAGGGTTAGGGTTACGGTACACGTTATGGCTAGGTTTAGGTTTAGGGTTAGGGTTACCGTACAGGTTAGGTTTAGGGTTAGGTTTAGGTTTACGGTACAGGTTAGTTTTAAGGTTAGGTTTAGGGTTAGGGTTAGGGTTACGGTACAGGATAGGTTTAGTGTTAGTTTTAGGGTTACGGTACATGTTAGGGTTAGTGTTAGGGTTAGGGTTAGGGTTAGGTTTAGGGTACCGGTTACCTTTAGGGTTCGGGTTAAAGTTAGGGTTACCATACACGTTAGAGTTAGGGTAAGGGTTAGGTTAGGTTTAGGTTTAGGGTTACGGTACAGTATAGGGTTAAGGTTAGGTTTAGGGTGAGGGGTAGAATTTCCGTACAAGTTATTGTTATGGTTAGATTTAGGTTTAGGGTTACGGTATAGGTTTTTATTATGGTTAGTGTTAGTTTTAGGGTTACGGTACATGTTAGGGTTAGTGTTAGGGTTAGGGTTAGGGTAACGGTACAGGTTAGGGTTATGTTTAGGTTAGGTTTAGGGATACGGTACAGGTTAGGGTTACAGTTAGGGTTAGGGTTAGGGTTATGGTACCGGTTAGGTTTAGGGTTAGGTTTAGGGTTACCGTACACGTTAGACTTAGGGTTAGGGTTAGTTTTAGGGTTAGATTTAGGGTTACTGTACAGGTTAAGTTTACGGTTAGGTTTAGTGTTACATTACAGGTAAGGGTTACGGTTAGGGTAGGGTTACGGTTAGGGTTACGGTTAGCGTTGCGGTACAGTTGTGGTTTAGGGTACGGGTAGGATTGGGGTTAGGGTAAGGGTTACGGTTCAGGGTAAGATTAGGTTTAGGGTTATGGTTACGGTATGGGTTAGGGTTCAGATTAGGGTTAGGGTTACGGTACAAGTTATGGTTACGGTTAGGTTTAGGGTTAGGGTTATGGTATAGGATAGCATTAGGTTTAGGGTTAGTGTTAGGGTTAGGGTTAGGGTTAGGGTACAGGGTAGGGTTAGTTTTAGGGTTAGGGTTAGGTTTGCCATACAGGTTAGGGTTAGGGTTAGGTTTAGGGTACAGGTTAGGGTTAGGGTTAGGGTTAGGGTAGGTTTAGGTATACGGTTAATGTTAGGTTTACGGTTAGGGTTAGGGTTAAGGTTAGGGTTAGGGTTAGGGTTATGATTACGGTACCGGTCAGGTTTAAGGTTAGGGTGAGGTTTGGGTTACCATACAGTTTAGAGTTAGGGTTAGGGTTAGGGTTAGGTTTAGGGTTAGGGTTCGGGTACAGTAAAGGTGAGGGTTAGGCTTAGGGTTAGGGTTAGGGTTTCGGTACAGGTTAGGGTTAAGGTTAGGTTTAAAGTTAGGGTTAGGATTACGGTACAGGATAGGGTTAGCGTTAGGTTTAAGGTAAGGGTTAGTGTTAGGGCACAGGTTAGGGTTAGGTTTAGGTTTAGGGTTAGGGTTAGGTTTGCCATCGAGGTTAGGGTTAGGGTTAGGGTTAGGGTACAAGTTAGGGTTAGGTTTAGGTTTAGGGTTAGGGTTAGGTTTGCCATAGAGGTTAGATTTAGAGTTAAGGTTACGGTACAGGTTACGGATAGGTTTAGTGTAAGGGTTTCGGTACAGGTTACGGTAAAGGTTAGGTTTAGGGTTAGGGTTACCGTACAGCTTAGGTTTAGGGTTAGGGTTAGTGTTACGGTACAGTTAAGGGTTACGGTTAGGGTTACGGTTACAGTTATGGTTGAGGTACAATTGTGGGTTAGGGTTACGGGAAGGGTTAAGGTGAGGCTTACGGTTCAGGGTAGGGTTAGGTTTAGTGTTAGGTTACGGTACAAGTTAGTGTTAGGTTTAGGGTTAGGGTTACGGTACAGGTTAGGGTTAGGGTTACGGTTACGTTTGGGATTAGGGTTAGGGTTAGGTTTAGGGTTATGGTTAGGGGTAGGGTTACCGTACAGGTTAGTGTCAGGGTTAGGGTTAGGGTTAGGGTTAGGGTTAGGGTTGCGGTACATGTTATGGTAAGGGTTAGCTTTATGGTTACTGTACAGTTTAGGGTTAGGGTTAGGGTTAGAGTTTGGGTACAGGTTAGGGTTAGGGTTAGGGTTACGGTTACGGTACTGGTTAGCATTAGGTTTAGGTTTAGGGTTAGGGTTATGGTACAAGTTATGCTTATGGTTAGGGTTAGGGTTAGGGTTAGTGTATAGGTTAGCAGAATGTTTAGGGTTAGGGTTAGGTTTAGGGTTACGGTATAGGTTAGGGTTAGGTTTAGGGTTAGGGTTAGGGGTTCGGTACAGATTAGGGTTACGTTTAGGGGTAGGGTTAGGGTTATGGTACAGTTAGGGTTAAGTTTAGGGTTTGGATTAGGGTTAGGGTACCATACAGGTTAGGGTTATGGCTATGACTAGGGTTAGGGTAATCGAACAATTAGGGTTACGGTAAGGTTTAGGGTTAGGGTTACTTTTTAGGTTAGCGTTAGGGTAGGGTTAGCTTTAGGGTTACGGTACAGGTTAGGGTTAGGGTTAGGGTTTGGGGTAGGTTTACGTTACAGATTTTGGTTAGGGCTAGAGTGACGGTTACGATACAAGTTAGGGTTAGGGTTAGGGTTAGTATTCGGGTTACAGTACAGGTTAGGTTTAGCGTTAGTGGTAGGGTTACAGTACAGGTTAGGGTTAGGGTAGGGTTATGGTTAGGGATACTGTACAAGTTAGGGTTACGGTTAGGTTTAGGGTTAGGTTTACGGTATAGGTTAGCATTAGGGTTAGGGATAGGGTGAGGTTTAGGGTTATGGTACAGGTTAGGATTAGGGTTACGTTTACGGCACAGGTTAGGGTTAGTTTTAGGGTTAGGGTTAGGGGTACAGTAGAGGTTAGGGTTAGGGTTAGGTTTAGGGGTAGGGTTGTGGTACAGGTTGGTTAGGGTTATGGTTACGATACAGGTTAGCATTAGCTTTAGGGTTAAGGTTAGGGTTACGGTACAAATTATGCTTACGGTTAGGTTTAGGGTTAGGGTTAGTGTATAGGTTAACAGAAGGTTTAGGGTTAGGTTTAGGTTTTGGGTTACGGTACAGGTTAGGGTTAGGGTTAGGGTTAGGGGTGCGGTACAGGTTAGGGTTAGGGTTAGTTTTAGGGTTAGGGTTAGGTTTGCCATAGAGTTTAGATTTAGGGTTAGGGTTAGGGTACAGGTTAGGTTTAAAGTTAGGTTTAAGTTTAGGTTTAGGGTTTCAGTAGAGGTTAGGGTTAGGTTTAGTGTTACGGCTACAGTACAGGTAAGGATTAGGGATAGCGTCAGGGTTATGTTTAGGGTTACAGTACAGGTTAGGTTTAGGGTTAAGGTAAGTGTTACGGTACAGGTGAGGGTTACAGTTAGGGTTAGGGTTAAGGTTACGGTTAGGGTTGAGGTACAGTTGTGGGTTAGGGTTACGGTTAGGGTTAGTGTTAGGGTTAGGGTTAGGGTTACGGTACAGGTCAGGTTTACAGTTAGGCGTATGGTTCCATTACAGGTAAGTGTTAGGGTGAGAGTTAGCATTAGGGTTAGGGTTAGGGTTAGGGTTAGGTTTAAGGTTAGGGTTAGGATTAGGGTTACGGTACAGGATAGAGCTAGAATTAGGGTTAGGGTTAGAGTCATGGTTACGGTAGTGGTTAGGATTAGCCTTAGTGTTGGGGTTAGTGTTACAGTTAGGGATACGGTACAGGCTAGGGATACGTTTACGGTTAGGGTTAGGGTTAGGGTTAAGGTAAGGTTTAGGGTAAGGTTTTGGGATAGGGTTAGGGTTAGTGTTACGTACAGGTTAGGGTTAATGTTAGTGATAGGGTTAGGGTTAGGTTTGCCATAGAGGTTAGTTTTAGGGTTACGGTTCAGGGAATGGTTAGGGTTAGGGTTAGGGTTACTGTACAGTGTAGGGTTAGGGTTAGGTTTAGGTCTAGGTTACAATAAGGGTTTGGGTTAGTGTTAGGGTTAGGGTTATGGTACAGGGTAGTGTTAGGGTTAGGTTTAGGGGTAGGGTTAGGGTCAGGGTTAGGTTTAGGGTTAGGGTTAGGGTTACGGTACAGGTTAGGTTTAGGGTCAGGTTTAGTGTTACGGTACAGGTAAGGGTTATGGTTAGCGTAGGTTTACGGTTAGGGTTAGGGTTAGGGTTGCGGAACAGTTGTGGTTTAGGTTTACGGGTAGGGTTGGGTTTAGGGTAATGGTTTTGGTTCAGGTTAAGGTTAGGTTTAGGGTTACGGTTACGGTACGGGTTAGGGTGAGTGTTAGGGTTAGGGTTATGTTTATGGTTAGAGTTACCGTACAGGTTAGTGTCAGGGTTAGGGTTAGGGTTAGGGTTAGCGTTGCGGTACAGTTTAGAGTTAGGTTGAGGGTTAGGGTTACCGTTCAGGTTACGGATAGTTTTAGGGTTAGGGTTACCGTACTGGATAGGTTTAGGGTTAGGGTTAGGGTTACAGTTAAGGTACAATTTAGGGTTAGGGTTAGCTTTAGGGTTTAGGTACAGGTTAGCATTAGGTTTAGTGTTAGGGTTCGGGTAACGGTACAGGTTAGGTTTACGGTAAGGGTCAGGGTAAGGGTTAGAGTTACGGTATAGGTTATGGTTAGGTCTAGGGTTATGGTTAGGGTTACGGTACATGTTAGGTTTAGGGTTAGGTTTAGGGTTACACTACAGGTTAGGGTTAAGTGTAGGTTTAGGGTTAGTGTTAGAGTTACGGTACAAGTTATGGATATGGTTAGATTAAGGGTTAGGGTTACGGTATAGGATAGCGTTAGGGTTAGGGTTAGGTTTAGGGTTACGGTACAGGCTAGGGTTAGTGTTAGGGTTAGGGTTAGGGTAGGGTTACAGTACCAGTTAGGTTTAGGGTTAGGGTTAGGTTTAGGGTTCCCATACACGTTAGAGTTAGGGTTAGGGTTATGGTTATGGTTAGGGTTAGGGTTACGGTACAGGTTAGGGTTAGGGTAAGGTTAGGGTTTCGTTACGGGTTAGGGTTAAGGTTAGGTTTAGTGTTAGGTTTAGGGTTACGGTACAGGTTAGGTTTAGGGTTAGGTTTAGTGTTAAGTGTTACGGTTTGGGTAGGGTTACGGTTGGTTTATTGTAAGGGTTGCGGTACAGTTGTGGTTTAGGGTTACAGGTATGGTTGGGGTTAGGGTAAGGGTTACGGTTCAGGGTAAGGTTAGGTTTAGGTTCATGGTTACGGTACGGGTTAGGGTTAGGGTTAGGGTTAGGGTTAGGGTTACCGTACAGATTAGTGTCAGGGTTAGGGTTAGGGTTAGGGTTACGGTACAGGTTAGGGTTACGGTACAGGTTAGGGTTAGGGTTAGGGTTAGGGTTAGGGTTAGGGTTACTGTACAGGATAGGGTTAGGGTTTCCGTACAGGTCAGGTTTAGGGTTGGGGTTATGGTTAGGGTTGAGGTATATGTTAGGGTTAGGGAGAGGGTTACGGTACAGGTTAGGGTTAGAGTTAGGGTCAGGGTAAGGTTTAGGGTTAAGGTACAGGTTATGGTTAGGTTTAGGGTTAGGGTTATGGTACAGGTTAGGGTTAAGGTTAGGTTTAGGGTGAGGGGGAGACTTACGGTACAAGTTATGGTTAAGGTTAGGTTTAGGGTTAGGGTTACGGTATATGTTAACATTAGGGTTAGGGTTAGTTTTAGGGTTACGGTACAGGTTAGGGTTTTGTAAGGGTTAGGTTTAGGGTTAGAGTTATGGTACAGGTTAGGGTTAGGTTTAGGGTAGGGTTAGGGATACGGTTCAGGTTAGGTTTACGGTTAGGGTTAGTGTTAGGGTTATGGTTATGGTTACGGTATACCGGTCAGGTTTATCGTTGGCGTTAGGGTTAGGGTTACCATACAGGTTAGAGTTAGGGTTAGGGTTAGGGTTAGGTGTAGGGATAGGGTTAGGGTTACGGTGCAGGTTAGGTTTAGTGTAAGGGTTAAGGTACAGTTTAAGTTTACAGTTAGGGTTAGAGTTAGGGTTAGGGTAACCGTACAGGTTAGGGTTACGGTTATAGTTAGGGTCATGGTTAGGGTTAGGGTTAGGGTTAGGATTAGGTTTTCCATAGAGGTTAGGGTTAGTGTTAGCGTTAGGGTACAGGTTAGATTTAGAGTTAGGGTTAAGGTGAGGGTTAGGGTTACGGTACAGGTTAATGTTAGGGTTACGGTACAGGGTAGGGTTGGGTTTAGGGTTAGGGTTACCGTTCAGGTTACGGATAGAGTTAGGGTTAGGGTTACCGTACAGGATAGGTTTAGGTTTAGGGTTAGGGTTACAGTACAGGTTAGGTTTAGGATTAGGTTTATGGTTACTGTACAGGTTAAGCTTACGGTTAGGTTTAGTGTTACAGTACAGGTAAGGGTTACGGTTAGTTTAGGGTTACGGTTAGGGTTACGGTTAGGGTTGCTGTACAGTTGTGGTTTAGGGTACGGGTAGGATTGGGGTTAGGGTAAGGGTTACGGTTCAGGGTAAGGTTTGGTTTAGGGTTATGGTTACGGTACGGGTTAGGTTGAGGGTTAGGGTTAGGGTTATGGATAGGTTGAGGGTTACCGTAAGATTAGTGTCAGGGTTAGGGTTAGTGTTAGGGTTAGGGTTAGGGTGCGGTACAGGTTAGGGTTATGGTAGGGTTACCGTACAGGTTAGGGGTAGGGGTAGGGTTGGGGTTATCGTACCAGTTAGGTTTAGGGTTAGGGTTAGGGTTAGGGCTAGGGTTGAGGTACAGGTTAGGGTTAGGGTTAGGGTTAGGGTTTCGATACAGGTTAGCATTAGGTTTAGAATTAGGGTTAGGGTTACGGTACAGGTTATGGTTAGGTTTAGGGGTAGGGGTGGGTTTACGGTACACTTTAGGTTTACGTTTAGGGTTACTGTTAGTGTTAGGGTTAGGTTTATGGTACAGTGTAGGGTTAGGGTTAGGGTTAGGTTTAGGGTTACGGTACAATTTGGGTTCGGGTTAGTGTTAGGGTTAGGGTCAGGGTTACAGTACAGGTTAGAGTTAGGGTTAGGGTTAGGGTTACACTTGCGGTAGTGTTTAGGGTTAGGCTTAGAGTTGGGGTTAGGTTTACTGTTAGGGATACGGTACAGGTTAGGAATAGGTTTACGGGTAGGGTTAGGATTAGGGTTAGTGTTACGGTACAGGTTAGGGTTAGGGTTAGTGTTAGGGTTAGGGATAGGTTTGCCATAGAGGTTAGGGTTAGTTTAGGGTACAGGGTAGGTTTAGAGTTACAGTTAAGGTTAGGGTTAGGTTTACGGTTCAGGGAATTGTTAGGGTTAGTGTTAGGGTTACTGTACAGTGTAGGGTTTGGGTTAGGGTTAGGTTTAGGGCTAGAGTACCTTAGGGTTAGGGTTAGTGTTAGGGTTAGGTTTATGGTACAGTTTAGTGTTAGTGTTAGGGTTAGGGTTAGGGTTAGGGTTACGGTACAGGTTAGGTTTAGGGTTAGGGTTATGTTTAGGTTTTTGGTACAGTTAGGGTTAAGGTTAGGTTAAGGGTTAGGCTTAAATTTAGGGTCCAGGTTAGGGCTAGGGTTAGGTTTAGTGTTACGGTACAGGTAAGGGTTATGGTTAGGGTAGGGTTACGGTTAGCGTTACAGTTAGGGTTGCTGTACAGTTGTTGTTTAGGCTTACAGGTAGGGTTGTGTTTAGGGTAAGGGTTATGGTTCAGGTTCAGGTCAGGTTTAGGGTTATGATTACGGTGTGGGTTAGGGTGAGGGTGAGCATGAGGATTAGGGTTAGAGTTATGGTTAGGGTTACCGTACAGGTTAGTGTCAGGGTAAGGGTTAAGGTTAGGGTTGTGGTACAGGTTAGAGTTAGGGTTAGGTTTAGGGTTACCGTACAGGTTAGGGATAGAGTGTGGGTTAGGGTTGTCGTACAGGTTATGTTTAGGGTTAGGATTAGTGTTAGAGTTGAGGGACAGGATAGGGTTAGGGTTAGGGTTAGGGTTTAGGTACAGGTTAGCATTAGGTTTAGGATTAGGGTTAGGGTTAAGGTACTGGTTAGGGTTAGTGTTTTGGTTAGGGTAAGGGTTAGGGTTATGGTACACGTTATGGTTAGGTTTAGGTTTAGGGTTAGGGTTACCGTACAGGTTAGGTTTAGGGTTAGGTTTAGGTTTACCGTACAGGTTAGGGTTAAGGTTAGGTTTAGGGTTAGGGTTAGGGTTACGGTACAGGATAGGTTTAGTGTTAGTTTTAGGGTTACGGTACATGTTAGGGTTAGTGTTAGGGTTAGGGTTAGGGTTAGGTTTAGGGTACCGGTTACCTTTAGGGTTCGGGTTAAAGTTAGGGTTACCATACACGTTAGAGTTAGGGTAAGGGTTAGGTTTAGGTTTAGGTTCAGGGTTACGGTACAGTATAGGGTTAAGGTTAGGTTTAGGGTGAGGGGTTGAATTTCCGTACAAGTTATTGTTATGGTTAGATTTAGGTTTAGGGTTATGGTATAGGTTTTTATTATGGTTAGTGTTAGTTTTAGGGTTACAGTACATGTTAGGGTTAGTGTTAGGGTTAGGGTTAGGGTTACGGTACAGGTTAGGGTTATGTTTAGGTTAGGGTTAGGGATACGGTACAGGTTAGGGTTACGGTTAGGGTTAGGGTTAGGGTTATGGTACCAGTTAGGTTTAGGGTTAGGGTTAGGGATACCGTACACGTTAGACTTAGGGTTAGGGTTAGTTTTAGGGTTAGATTTAGGGTTACTGTACAGGTTAAGTTTACGGTTAGGTTTAGTGTTACATTACAGGTAAGGGTTACGGTTAGGGTAGGGTTACGGTTAGGGTTACGGTTAGCGTTGCGGTACAGTTGTGGTTTAGGGTACGGGTAGGATTGGAGTTAGGGTAAGGGTTACGGTTCAGGGTAAGATTAGGTTTAGGGTTATGGTTACGGTATGGGTTAGGGTTCAGATTAGGGTTAGGGTTACGGTACAAGTTATGGTTACGGTTAGGTTTAGGGTTAGGGTTATGGTATAGGATAGCATTAGGTTTAGGGTTAGGGTTAGGGTTAGGGTTAGGGTACAGGGTAGGGTTAGTTTTAGGGTTAGAGTTAGGGTTAGGTTTGCCATACAGGTTAGGGTTAGGGTTAGGTATAGGGTACAGGTTAGGGTTAGGGTTAGGTTTAGGGTAGGTTTAGGTATACGGTTAATGTTAGGTTTATGGCTAGGGTTAGGGTTAAGGTTAGGGTTAGGGTTAGGGTTATGATTACGGTACCGGTCAGGTTTAAGGTTAGGGTGAGGTTTGGGTTACCATACAGGTTAGAGTTAGGGTTAGGGTTAGGGTTAGGTTTAGGGTTAGGGTTCGGGTTACAGTAAAGGTGAGGGTTAGGCTTAGGGTTAGGGTTAGGGTTTCGGTACAGGTTAGGGTTAAGGTTAGGTTTAAAGTTAGGGTTAGGATTACGGTACAGGATAGGGTTAGCGTTAGGTTTAAGGTAAGGGTTAGTGTTAGGGCACAGGTTAGGGTTAGGTTTAGGTTTAGGGTTAGGGTTAGGTTTGCCATCGAGGTTAGGGTTAGGGTTAGGGTTAGGGTACAAGTTAGGGTTAGGTTTAGGGTTAGGGTTAGGGTTAGGTTTGCCATAGAGGTTAGATTTAGAGTTAGGGTTACGGTACAGGTTACGGATAGGTTTAGGGTAAGGGTTACAGTACAGGTTAGTGTTAGGGTTAGCCTTAGGGTGAGGGAAACGGTATAGTTTAGTTTTAGGGTTGGGTTTAGGTTTATGGTTAGGGTTAGGGTTACGGTAGTGGTTAGGGTTAGGCTTAGTGTTGGGTTTAGGGTTATGGTTAGGGTTGCGGTACAGGTTAAGGTTACGGTTAGGTTTAGGGTTACGGTACAGGTCAGGTTAAAGTTTAGGGTTAGGTTTAGGGTTAGGGTTACAGTACCAGTTAAATGTTACGTTTAGTTTTAAGGTTAGCGTTACAGTATAGGTTAGCGTGAGGGTTAGGGTTAGGTTTAAGGTTACCGTACAGATTAGGGTTACGGTTAGGTTTAGGTTACTGAAAGGGTTACGGTACAGGTTAGGGTTTGGTTTAGGTTTAGTGTTAGGTTTACGGTACAGGAACGGTTTAGGGTTAGGCTTAGGGTTAGGGTTAGGGCTAGGGTTAGGGTTACGGTACCGGTTAGGTTTAGGTTGGGGTTTAGGTTTAGGGTTAGGGTGACCATACTGGTTAGGTTAGGCTTTGGTTTAGGGTTAGGTTTGCGTACAGGTTAGGGATAGGTTTAGGGTTAGGTTTAGGGTTACGGTACAGGTTAGGGTTAGGGTTACGGCTAGGGGTAGGGTTAGGGGTAGGCTTACGGTGCAGGTAAGTGTTAGGGTTAGGTTTAGCGTTAGGGTTAGGTTTACGATACAGTTCAGGGTTAAATTTAGGTAGGGTTAGGGTACGGTAGTGGTTAGGGTTAGGGTTAGGTTTGGGATTAGGGTTGCGGTTAGGGTTACGTTACACGTTAGGTTTAGGTTAGGGTTAGCGTTAATGTTAGGTTAGGGTTAGGGTTATGGTACAGGTTAGGGTTAGGTTTAGGGTTAGGGTTAGGGTTAGGTTTACAGTACAGGTTAGGGTTAGGGTTAGTGGTATGGTTACGGTACAGGTTGGGGTTAGGGTTAGGGTTTCTGTAAGTGTAGGGTTAGGGTTATGGTTAGGATTTCGATACAAGTTAGGGTGAGGTTTAGTGTTAGGGTTAGGGTTACGGTACAACTTAGGGTTAGGGTTAGTGTTAGTGTTAGGGTTACCGTACAGGTTATGGTCAGGGTTAGGGTTAGGCTTTGGTTTAGGGTTAGGTTTGCGGTACAGGTCAGGGATAGGTTTAGGGTTAGGTTTAGGGTTACGGTACAGGTTAGGGTTAGGGTTTCGGTTAGGTTAACTATAGGGTTAGGGTTATGGTACAGGTTATGGTTAGTTTTAGGGTTAGTGTTACGTTTATGGTACAGGTAGGGTTAGGGTTATGGTTACGGTATAGGTCAGGTTTAAGTTTAGGTTTAGGGTTAGGTTTATGGTTACGGACCAAGTTAGGGCTACGGTTCGGTTTAGGGTTAGGGTTACGGTATAGGTTAGCGTTAGGGTTAGGGTTAAGGTTAGGTTTAGGGTTACGGTGCAGGTTAGGATTCCGTTTAAAGTTAGGAGTTAGTATTGAGGTTATGGTACAGGATAGGATTAGGGTTATGGTTAGGGTAGGGTTTGTGTTGGGTTAGGAGTTAGAGTTTGCCATAGAGTTTAGAGCTATGGTTAGGGTTAGGTTACAGGGTAGGTTTAGAGCTAGGGTTAGGGTTACGGTTAGGAGTAGGGTTAGGGGTAGGCTTACGGTGCAGGTAAGTGTTAGGGTTAGGTTTAGCGTTAGGGTTAGGTTGGGGATTAGGTTAAATACAGTTTAGGGTTAAATTTGGGGTAGGGTTAGGGTTACGGTAGTGGTTAGGGTTAGGGTTAGGTTTGGGATTAGGGTTGCGGTTAGGGTTACGTTACACGTTAGGTTAGGGTTAGGGTTAGCGTTAATGTTAGGGTTAGGGTTAGGTTTACGGTACAGGTTAGGGTTAGGTTTAGGGTTAGTGTTATGTTACAGGTTAGGGTTAGTGTTATGGCTAGGGTTAGGGTTACTTGTACATCTTAGGGTTAGGTTTAGGTTTAGGGTTTGGTACAGGTTACGGTTAGGGTTAGGTTTAGGGTTATGGTACAGGTTAGGTTTAGGGTTTGGTTTAGGGTTAGGGTTACGGTTACGGTACAGGTTATGGTTAGTTTTAGGGTTAGGATTACTGTAACGGTACAGGTTAGGGTTAGGTTTAGGGTTAGTGTTATGTTACAGGTTAGGGGTAGTGTTAGTGTTAGGGTTAGGGTTACGGTACAAGTTAGGGCTACGGTTAGGTTTAGGGTTAGGGTTACGGAATAGTTTAGGCTTAGTGATAGGGTTAGTGTTAGTTTTAGGGTTACGGTACTGGTTTGGGTTATGGTTAGGGTTAGGTTTACGGTACAGGTTAGGGTTAGACTTTGGGTTAGGGTTAGGGTTACGATTCAGGTTAGGGTTAGGGTTAGGGTTAGGATTAGGTTTAGGGTTAGGATAAGTTTACGGTTTTGGTACCGGTTAGGGTTAGGGTGAGCATTAGGTTTAGGGTTATGGTACACGTTAGGGTTAAGGTTAGGGTTAGGGTTACGGTACAGGTTAGCGTTAGGGTTAGGGTTAGGGTTAGGGTTAGGTTTGTAGTACAGGTTAGGGTTAGGGTTAGTGGTATGGTTACGGTACAGGTTGGGGTTAGGTTTAGGGTTAGGTTTAGGGTTTGGCTTAGGGTTAGGGTTATGGTACAGGTTAGGTTTAGGGTTAGTGTTAGGGTTAGGGTTATAATACAGGTTAATATTAGGGTTAGGGTTAGAGTTAGGGTTAGAGTTAGGGTTATGGTACATGTTAGGCTTAGGTTTGGGTTAAGTTTAGGGTAACAGTACAGGTTAGGGTTAGGGTTAGGTAGGGTGAGGGAAACGGTATAGTTTAGTTTTAGGGTTAGGTTTAGGTTTATGGTTAGGGTTAGGGTTACGGTATTGGTTAGGGTTATGCTTAGTGTTGGGTTTAGGATTATGGTTAGGGTTACGGTACAGGTTAGGGTTACGGTTAGGGTTAGGGTTACGGTACAGGTCAGGTTAAAGTTTAGGGTTAGGTTTAGGGTTAGGGTTACGGTACAAGTTAGTGTTACGGTTAGTTTTAGGGTTAGCGTTACAGTATAGGTTAGCGTTAGGATTAGGGTTAGGTTTAAGTTTACCGTACAGATTAGGGTTACGGTTAGTTTGGGTTACTGAAAGGGTTACGGTACAGGTTAGGGTTAGGTTTAGGTTTAGGGTTAGGTTTACGGTACAGGAAAGGTTTAGGGTTAGGGTTAGGGTTAGGGTTAGGGTTAGGGTTAGGGCTAGGGTTAGGGTTACGGTACCGGTTAGGTTTAGGTTTAGGTTTAGGTTTAGGGTTAGGGTTACCATACTGGTTAGGGTTAGGGTTAGGGTTAGGGTTAGGTTTAGGTTTGCGCTACAATTTAGGGCTTTGGATAGGGATAGGGTTAGTGTTAAGGTTAGGGTTAGGTTTGGCATAGAGTTTAGAGTTATGGTTAGGGTTAGGTTACAGGTTAAGTATAGAGGTAGGGGTAGGGTTAGGGTTACGCTTACGGTACAGTGTAGGGTTAGGGTTAGGTTTACGAAACATTTTAGGGTTAGGGTTAGGGTTAGGGTTAGGGTTACGGTACAGTTAAGTTTAGGGTTAGGGTTAGTTTTATGGGACAGGTAAGGATTACGGTCAGGGTTAGGGTTAGTGGTAGGGTTACGTTACAGTTTAGGGTTAGGGTTAAGTTTAGGGTTACGGTACAGGTTAGGTTAGGTTTAGGGTTAGGGTTACGTTCAGCGTTATGGTACAGGTTAGGGTTAGGGTTCGGGTTAGGCTTAGGGTTAGGTTATTTTACAGATTAGTTTTAGGGTGCGGGGTAGTGTTAGAGTTAGGTTTAGTGTTACGGTACAGTTTAGGGTTCGGGTTTGTATGGTTAGGGTTAGGTTTGCCATAGAGGTTAGGTTTAGGGTTACGGTTCAGGTACAGGAGGGGTTTAGATTTAGGGTTAGGGATAGGGTTAGTGTTAAGGTTCAGGTTAGGGTTAGGGTTACGGTACTGGTTTAGGGTTCGGGTTAGGTTTAGGGTTAGGGTGCAGTACCACAGGTGCATGGTTAGGTTGAGGTTGGGGTTAGTGTTACGGTACAGTTTAGGGTTAGGGTTAGGGTTAGGGTTACGTTACAGGTAAGGGTTAGATTTAGGATTAGGGTTACGGTACAAGTTAGGGCTATGGTAAGGTTTAGGGTTAGGGTTTCGTTATAGGTTAGCGTTAGGGTTAGGGTTAGTGTTAGGTTTAGGGTTATGATACAAGTTAGGGTTAGGGTTAGGTTTTGGGTTAGGGTTACTCTAAAGGGGGTTTAGGGTTAGGGTTAGGGTTAGGGTTATGGTTACGGTACAGGTTAGGGTTACATTGAGCGGTAGGGTTAGGGTTACGGTACAGGTTAGTGTTCAGGTTAGGGATAGGTTTAGAGTTAGGGTTACCGTACAGGTTAGGGTCAGGGTTAGGGTTAGGGTTAGCGTTAGGTTAGCATTACGGTTAGGCATGTGGTACAACTGAGGGTTAGGGGTATGTTTAGGGTTACCGTACAGGTTAGGGTTAGTGTTACGGTTGCGGTACAGGTTAGGGTTAGGGTTAGGGTTAGGGTTAGGGTTAGGGTTAGGGTTACTGTACAGGTTGCGATTAGGGTTAGGCTAACGGTTGTGGTACATGTTAGGGTTAGGGTTAGGATTAGGGTTACAGAATAAGTTAGGGTTACGGTTAGGTTTAGGGTTAGGGTTAAGATATAAGTTAGCATTAGGGTTAGGTTTAGGGTTTGGCTATTATTACGGTACAGGTTAGGGTTAGGGTTAGGGTTACTGTAAGTGTAGGGTTAGGGTTATGGTTAGGGTTTTGATACAAGTTAGGGTGAGGTTTAGTGTTAGAGTTAGGGATACGGCACAGGTTAGTGTTAGGGTTAGGGTTATGGTTAGGGTCACAGTACAGGTTAGGTTTAGTGTTAGTGGAAGGGTTACGGTACAGTTTAGGATTAGGGTTAGGGTTTCGGTACAGGGTAGGGATAGGGTTAGGGTCAGGGTTACAGTACAGGTTAGGGTTAGGGTTAGGGTTAGGTTTAGGGTTAGGGTTACGGTACAACTTAGTGTTAGGGTTAGGGTTAGTGTTAGGGTTACCGTACAGGTTATGGTCAGGGTTAGAGTTAGGCTTTGGTTTAGGGTTAGGTTTGCGGTACAGGTTAGGGATAGGGTTAGGGTCAGGGTTACGGTACAGTTTAGGGTTCGGGTTACTGTACCGGTTAGGTTTAGGTTTGCCATAGAGGTTAGGTTTAGGGTTACGGTTCAGGTACAGGAGAGGTGTAGATTTAGGGTTAGGGATAGGGTCAGTGTTAAGGTTCAAGTTAGGGTTAGGGTTACGGTACTGGTTAGGGTTAGGGTTAGGTTCAGGTTTAGGGTTACGGTACAGGTTATGGTTAGGTTGAGGGTTAGGGTTAGTGTTACGGTACAGTTTATG
>JAEUCK010002967.1:0-13599 GCA_017311455.1 Otocyon megalotis megalotis
GGAGCAGGGAAGCCGGCTGCAGTAAGCGAGCCCAGCAGCGGGCTCTCGGCCAGTGGTGGCCATAGCCCTGGAACCCAGCAGGGTCAGTGGGTCCCAGCACCCTCAGCGCAAAGGCTCTCCGAGAAGGAGCCCAGCAGGCGGCAGAACCGGCAAGCCCCCCGCCCGCTTGCTCCCCCCAGGGAGGAGCATCGCACACATCCACACAGCAGGAATCTGCAGGGTTTGGAAGGCGAAGCAGGGTCCGTGCCTGAGATGGAAATGCTTGGTCACAGGCTGTGTGAGCACAGTGTGTGGTCCGGGACCAGGGAGACAGGAGTGATGGGTTGCCTTTCACTGGGGGTGCGCTAAGGAGCGGGGCCATGAGCTTATTGCAACCCCTCCTCCCACCCCATCCCCAACACTCTGTATTCCGCTCTGTGGATTCGATTTGTTTCCATAGCATTGAAAACTACTCAGCCTACTTCACCGTTCACTCCATTTCATGATTCACTTCAGTGTACACCGCTACACATGCTAGGCTATAAGCACTACAGAGGCAACGAATCTGTTCAATGCTGTATTCTTAGAGCTTTGAGCAGCGCCTGGCACATAGTACATGTCTACTACTCATGTTGAGAATGAATAAAGAACTGCCAGCTCCAAGGTCCTGGTCCTTGGAGCCTCTCGTCCCTAAAACCCCTTGGCATCTCTAACCCCCACAATATTCAAACAGGCAAAGTTTGAATGCTCCCGTCCATGCTCTACTTATTGGCTCATGGACAAGGTAAGCCACTGAGTTTGCCGGGGACTCTGGAGACCCCTTGCCCCAGTCCCTGGTTTGTGCTCCTGGTATTCTGGGGCAAGTCAGCGTAGTAAGATTCCAAACAACGATGGCTGACTGCACACTCTCTCCTGCCAGCAGGCAGCTATGGCCTTCGCCCTTATGCTCTGCTCTTCCTTCTTGTTGGCTTGGATCTATAAGTTGCTACAGTCAAGGACTCACGTGTCCCGGGGTTTGGGTTGGGCCACAGAAGGTTTTACAAGTAGCCAGTTCACACAGCACATGCCCATTGATTCCAGAGGGCACACCCATGGTCACATATGACCATAAAAAGACTTCCCTAGCAAAGGTAGAAAGGAGGGTAGCTAAGATGGTTTGCAAGGTTACTTTCAAACCCAAAACACTCCAACCACTAGGATTTCTCCCCATTGCCAGAATGCAGGTGCGCTCCTTGCCTTTGCACATACTGTTCCCTGCATCTTGAGGTATCGGAGATACTTTACTTGCAATGAGAAGGGCTCTTGCTGTCGGTGTTGTCCTTCCTGATAATGCCAAAGGCCAGCCTCCTCGTGAGAAGGCATCAGACACACTCAGAGGGGCATTCTACTACAACTGGACCAGTACTCCTCAGAAATGTCAATGCCATAGATATAAGCAGAACACTGGCCTTCCAGAGATGTCCGCATCCTAATGCTCACAGCTGGAATATGTTAAGTTACACATCAAAGTGGAATTAACGCTGAAGATGGAATTGAAATTACCAATTACCTGACCTGAAGATAGGGGGATTGTTCAAGATAATCCAGGTAGACCCAATGTAAATACAATGGTCCAAATGTGGAAGGAGACGGTCATGTGAGAGACTCAACTGCCCATTGCCGGCGTTGAAGATGGAGGAAGGGTCTGTGAGCCAAAGATGGTGGTCACCCTCTGGGTGCTGGAAAAGTCATGAAAACACATTTCTCCTTGGAGACTTCCCAAAGCATCACAGCCCTGCTGATGGCTTGATTTTAGCCCAGTGAGACTCTTCTGGGGCTTCTCACTTCCAACACCTGTGTTGTTCCATTAATGAATTTGTGCTGTACCACCAACTTTGTGGTGATCTGTTATAACAGCAATAGGAGGGCAGCCCCGGTGGCACAGCGGATTAGTGCCATCTGCTGCCCGGGGTGTGATCCTGGAGACCTGGGATTGAATCCCAAGTCGGGCTCCTTGCATGGAGCCTGCTTCTCCCTCTGCCTTTGTCTCTGACTCTCTCTCTCCCTCTCTCTGTCTCTATGAATAAATAGAAATCTTTAAAAAAACAACAGCAGCAATAGGAAAGTAATACAGTTTCAAAGAAACAGGAAATACGAAGGAGCTATCACATATTGGAGGACATGAAGCGGGCATAATGGCTGCATGTAATGTGCCATCCTGGGTTGCAAAGAAAAAGGGCACATTCCTCCCCCTTTGCCCCCAGGGCTCTTGGCCCCTTGGCCACTGTATGGTCCCTCCAAGTGTACCACCACTCTGGACAATTGCAGCTGCCCAATTGGGACATACACGGGGGTCTGCGGCTGAGGGGCAGAGACAAGACCACCCATGAGGACAGTGCATGCCTCCCCCCACATTCCTCCTTGCAGGATCAAGCATCCTATCCCCCACAGTGAGCGAAACTGAGGGACAAGGTTGAGGGACTGGGTCCTGACAGTTGGAGAATGGCCAGCACGAAGCTGGGGGTGTAGGAAACTGCATGAGGCTGTTTCTACAGAAGCCTTGGGAGTCAAGGGTTTCATTACCACACTATGAGCTCACAGAGCACAGTCCACTGTCTTCTCTTACTAGGGGACATAATTCTGGCACACATGTTTTCCTAGGTGCAAGACTCCCGATTCTGCACCTTAAGGTGCAAGGCTGGGGTGGAGGTGTTCAAAAGAGGAGATGCCCCACAGGAAGCTGCCTGTCCCCGCTGGTTCTCGTCAGAGAACTCCTGAGTCATAGCCACCGCTCTGTGCAGCTGGTGTCCTCGTGAAGGCCACTGTGAGGTTGGCTTTCTGAGGCTGAGCCAGATAGGGAGTGTGGACCTGTCAGCCATCCCGACAGCCGCCTGGGACCCTAGGGTCCTGAAACGGGCCCTATGAGCAGAGGAAAGTGTAGTGAGTGACGGCGGTGATCACCGGGATGCTCTGCCACACCCCGCAGGCCCCCGGGCTCACATGAGGATTTTGTAAGCAGCCGGGCAGGAGGGCCTTCGGGTCCCCAGGTGGCAAGCAGGCTGTGCAGAAGGTCGGCCTCCCCATGAGATGGGGTAGGAGGAGCACCTGCCATCCCAGGGCTTGTGGCCTTGGCACAAGTCCCAGGAGCAGGCCCTGTGGGGCAGTCGTGGCTGGACGCGGGGACACCTCTGCTAATGTTGCTTGCTGTGGGGAACTGGTGGGTCCCACAGTGTTCTTACTCAGCGTTGAGAAGGACTGTTGGGCTGTAGCAGGTAGGACACCCCTGGCTCTCTACCTCCTTTGTTGGAGTAATTCTGGGGTGCATCTCTTTAGCCACAGCCTCCTGTGTGACACATGCCACCCAGGCCCTGAACTGTCATTGCAGGGCAAAGCAAGTCAGTCAGGTGCTCACCGGCCTTGAGGACTCACTCTTGGTCCTTGTCTTCCGGATCTGAGAAGCCTCTGCTTTTTCCCAGACTGAGCGAAAGACCTGCTCTACACTCTGGTCTCCTTTGTGAGGAGTTGAGCTGCTGCCTGGCTCTTGCCAGACCTGCCCTGTGGCAGATACCCGTGCAGGTGTCTTAAGGCCCTTCGTGGGCAAATAAGTGTTTGCAGGTCTCCTTCCGGCATCACCGAGAGCCTCCTGCTAAAATCCAGGGAAGACAGCTGGGAGGCAGGGCTAGCGCAGGGGTTGCAGGGCTCGAGGAAGGAATGGATTCCAGAAATGTCTATTGAGATGGAAAAATGCAGACTAGTGTATGATGCTGGCTTGGAAGTTAGAGGAGGGGAAAGAAGTGAAGAAGATTCAGGAAGGTTGTGTTTCACACTGCCTGGTTTTGTAGGCTTGTGTTTGATTTTCCTATGAATGTTTCTTTCTTTTCTGAAACTTATCCATTACCTTTTGTTCAGTTTCTCTTTGCCCATTTATTTTAAAAACTTCAATAAACTATTAATTTTAAACTATTTTGTTTTCGACTTGTAAAAAATTTGAAAAGATAGTACAGAGTTTTTATATGCCTCTCACTCAGTCTCCCGTTATTAACCGCTTCCGTCAATGTGGTATATTTGTTGCAATTAATGGGGTAATTTTGACACTTCATTTATTAGTAACTGAAGCCATACTTTACTCAGACTTCAGCAGTGTTTACCCAGAGTCTGTTTTCTGTTCCAGGATCCCAGCCAACATACCATTATTTGGTGTTTCTTTGGCTGTGACAGTTTCTTTGTTTCTGAGGAGCTTGACTCTTATCAGGAGGAGTGATTAGATAGTTTGTACATTGTCCCTCACTCGCAATGTTTCTGATGTTTTACTCATGATTAGTCTCGAGTTCTGTGTTTTAGGAAAGAAGACAATAGCAGTGAAGTGCTACTGTCATCACATCCTATCAACACTACATACCAGTAGCTTGATTTATCACTGATGAGGTTTACCTTGCTCACCTGACTGAGTTAATACCTCTTAGGTGTCTCCACTGTAAACTTACTGGTGTCAGCCCCCTTTGCATACTGTCCCCTTTGGAAGAAAGTCACCATATGTGGCCCTCACTTCAGCTCAAGGGACTAATGCTGTATGCCCAGAAATCAGTGGCATTTCTCTACGCTACAAATGAGACAAAGAAAGAGAAATAAGGAGTCAATCCCATTTACAGGTGCACCCAAAAGCATAAGATACCTAGGAATAAACCTAACCAAAGAGGTAAAGGATCTATACCCTAAAAATTACAGAACACTTCCGAAATACGTTGAGAAGGCACAAAGAGATGGAAAAATATTCTGTGTTCATGGATTGGAAGAATTAACATTGTGAAAATGTCAATGCTACCCAGGGCAATTTACACATTTAATGCAATCCCTATCAAAATACCATGGACTTTCTTCAGAGAGTTGGAACAAATCATTTCAGATTTGTGTGGAATCCAGTGGATAGTCTTTCCTCCTTTATCGAATATTAGTTGACCATATAGATCTGCCCTACGACCCAGCAATTGCACTTCTGGGGATTTACCCCAAAGATACAGATGCAATGAAACGCCGGGACACCTGCACCCCAATGTTTCTAGCAGCAATGTCCACAATAGCCAAACTGTGGAAGGAGCCTTGGTGTCCATCGAAAGATGAATGGATAAAGGAGATGTGGTTTATGTATACAATGGAATATTACTCAGCCATTAGAAACGACAAATACCTACCATTTGCTTTAACGTGGATGGAACTGGAGGGTATTATGCTGAGTGAAATGAGTCAATCGGAGAAGGACAAAGATTATATCTTCTCATTCATTTGGGGAATATAAATAATAGTGAAAGGGAATATAAGGGAAGGGAGAAGAAATGTGTGGGAAATATCAGAAAGGAGACAGAACATAAAGACTCCCAACTCTGGGAAAAGAACTAGGGGTGGTGGAAGGGGAGGAGGGCGGGGGTGGGGGTGAATGGGTGACGGGCACTGAGGGGGGCACTTGACGGGATGAGCACTGGGTGTTATTCTGTATGTTGGTAAATTGAACACCAATAAGAAATAAATTTATTAAAAAAAAAAGAAATCCTTCCAAACTTCTTCTTGTGATTGAGTTCTAGTTTCAAAGCATTATGGTCTGAAAGTATGCAGGGGATGATTCCAATCTTTTGGTATCAGTTAGACCTGATCCGTGACCCCGCATGTGGTCTATTGTGGAGAAAGTTCCATGTGCACTTGAGAAGAATGTGTATTCAGTTGCATTTGGATGTAAAGTTCTCTAAATATCTGTGAAGTCCATCTGGTCCAGTGTATCGTTTAAAGCTCTTGTTTCTTGGGACATATTGTGCTGGGAAGACCTGGAATTTTCAGAAAGCACCGGGTTGAAGTCTCCAAGGATAAAAGTTTTATTATCTAATTATGTTTTAACTTTGGTTATTGATTGATATACTTGGCAGCTCCCACATTACGGGCATAAATATTCGGGATTGTTAGGTCCCCTTGTTGGATACACCCTTTAAGTATGATATAGTGTCCCTCTTCATCTCTTTCCACAGTCTTTGAGATAAACTTTATCCTATATGAGGGTGCCTACCCCTGCTTTCTCTTGAGGACCATTTGGATGGTAAATGGTTCTCCAACCTTTCATTTTAAGGCTATAAGTGTCCTTAGGTCTAAAATGTGTCTCCTGTAGACAGCAAAGAGATGGATCTTGCCTTTTTATCCAGTCTGAAACCTTACACCTTTGAAGGGATCATTAAGCCCATTCACGTTCAGAGTCACTATTGAAATATATTAATTTAGTGTCATCATAATACGTATTCAGTCCTAGGGTTTGCGGACTGTTTCTTTGGGCATCCTCTTTCTTTTAAATAGTCCCCTTTAATATTTCTTGCAGAACTTGTTTGGTGGTCACATATTCTTTCAGTTTCGGCCTATCTTGGAAGATATTTACCTCTCCTTCTATTCTGAATGAGAGCCTTGCTGGATAAAGTATTCGTGGCTGCTGGTTCTTCTCATTTAGGACCCTGAATATATCCTGCCAGCCCTTTCTGGCCTGCCAGGTCTCTGTGGAGAGGTCTGCTGTTAACCTCATACTTCTCCCTATATATGTTAGGAATATCTTGTCTCTTGTCGCTTTAAGGATCTTCTCTTTATCTTTGGAATTTGCAAGTTTCAGTATTAAATATGGAGGTGTTGAACAGTTTTTATTGATTTTAAAGGGGGATGTCTCTATCTCCTGGATTTGAATGCCTGTTTCCTTCCTCAAGTTAGGGAAGTTCTCAGCTATGATTTGTTCAAATACACTTTCTGGTCCTCTAACCTCTCAGTGCCCTCTGGAACCCCAATTAAACGTAGATTTTTCCTTCTGAGACTGTCTTTTATCTCCCTTAACCTTTCCTCATGATCTTTTAATTGTTTTTCTCTTTTTTACTCAGCTTTCTTCCATGCCATCAACTTGTCTTCTATGTCACCCACTCGTTCTTCTACCTCATTTTAACCCTCGTCGTTAGGACTTCCAGTTTTGATTACATCCCATTTAATTGAGTTTTAATTTTGCCTGATTAGATCTAAATTCTGCAGTCATGAAGTCTCTTGAATCCTTTATGCTTTTTCCAGAGCCACCAGTAGCTTTCTAATTGTGCTTCTGAAAGGGCTTTCTGACGTCAAATTGTAATCCAAATACTGTAACTCTTTGGGAGAGGGTACTGTTTCCGATTCTTTCTTTTGTGGTGAGTTCTTCTTTCTAATCATTTTGCTCAGTGAAGAGTGGTTAAAAATGAGTTGAATTGGAAAAAGGAAGAAAAAAAGAGAGAGAGAAAAGAAAAAACAAAGAAACAAAGCAAACAGACAAAAAAACAAGGCAGGGTATCCTGTGGTTCTGTATACTGTAAATCCCTCGACTGGCCCTGGAGCTTTCCAGCGCTGCTGGGTCGAGAACTTGCTCTTCCCCTGTCTCTCCAGCTGGTCTTCTGAGGAAGCCTGCTGTGCTGCTTCTCAGGTGTGTGTACCTGGGGGAGCTGCCGTGCCCCCTGCCAGGAGCATGGCTCAGTGGGAGCTGTTGACCTGGTGAGGACTCTGTCCACTGGCCGACCCGACACTCCCAGTCACAGGTGACACCAGGAGGAACAACCACACTTGCTGCAGCCAGCTCTCCAGCCCTGGTGTCAGTTCCCGCAGTAACGACCACAGCTCCCAGTCCACACTGGCCTGGATGCTCCCGGGATTGGGGGCGCTGACCAGCACAGCTCCGGGGCACCAGCGGGTAGGACCATCCCTGCTGTCCTGGCCCCTCCAGGCTTCTGCCTGTCCTGGGGGGAGTGCAGGATCCTGGGCTGTGTCCCCCGTTGCCCTGGGCTCTGGGGCCTGCACTGCTGGAATCCCGCTCCCGGTGCCGCATAGCCCCCTCTGCATGGAGCCACCTCCTGAGCTGCTCCAAGGCCCCGACAAGTGCACACTCCTGCCCTTTACCCCGCTCGGCCTGTGGGGTGTGGGGCGGTCTCCCCCTGGGGCGCACTTCCTCAGTTAGTGACCCCAGGAACCTGGAGGCTCCACTGCACCTCCTGGGATCCTCCACGTGTTCCTTGCGAGAGCCTTTCCATCAGGGAATATTGTTAAAGTTTCTGCTTCTCTGGAACGGGCTTTCATGCCAGGGTCTTTCACCGCCCCCCTTAGCCCAGCTCCTGGGGAGGCCAGTCCCCCAATGGATTCTTTTTTATTTAGTCTTTTTTTTTTGCGTTTTCCAACCTTGTTAGAATTGCAAACTCATCTCTTTGTAGCGTTCCCGCTATTCTCTCTTTAAAATTCAGGCCTATGTCATAGGTTTTCAGTGTGATTTGAAATTTATCTATATAAGTTGGTGGGGACAGGTGACTTGGGGACCCTACTCTTCCGCCATCTTGCCCCATCCTTCTCAACAACAAAAATTTGTAATTACAAATGTGTTCACTTCTGAGAGAGAATAGTTTATTTAATCAGACTCGGATATATAGGACACAACCAAGTACATGGCTGAGAGCAGGGGCTCTGGACCCAGGTGCCGGGGTTTGAATCCTGACTGCCACTTCCCAGCTTTGGGATCTTGAGGAAGCTCCTGACCTCACTGTGCCTCAGTTCCCTTATCTATAAACCATGCATAACTGTTGTACCTACCTAATGGGGCTGTCATGAGGACAAAGTCAAGTCATCCATGTAGAGCACATACAACAGTCCTGGCACATTGTAAATGCCAAGTGAGTACTCATTAAAGTTGCAAATCCTGGCCTCACTCGACACTCACGTATGGCCTCAAGATAAAGTCAGTCAAGTCACAGAGAGTTTGTAAAGTGGGGGTAAAACTTGTACTTCATAGAGCTCTGGTGAACCTGAAGCCCCTGGCATCCTGCAGGACATGGTATTGTAGTTACTGTCATCTTTGGGGCTGGCCCTGAACTCCTCCCTTAGATCCTCCAATGCTCCAGAGGGCGCTATTACATCTGTCAAATATCACGCTTTGCCACCATCCAGTGTCCAGTTCTAATAAAATCCCTTCATGTCTGGAGCGGCTTCTGCCATCATCACACGGCACTGTTCATCAGTGTAGGGGTCACAGGCATTTTCTCACTGGAGCTCTAAAGCATCCCGGGCAATTTGATTGTCTACAACCACCCCGACTTACTGCAGGATACATATATTGCTGTCATCACAATAAAAATAGCAACCTCTTGGTAGAACTTTTCAATTTATACAAAGCGTCATGGAGATAATCTCATTTGCTAAAGCAAGGAACGAGGCACAATAACTTAGATTCTGGCTTTTGATTGAGCCCATGTAAATGCAAAAGGATGCAGCTACTTTGAAAAACACTTAGAAAGATCCAAAGAAAGTTAAACACAAAGTAATCATATGACCTAGCAATTCCATTCCTACATAGATACGCAAGAGAACTGAAACACGTGTCCACACAAAATTGTGTGCTTGAATATTCACAGCAGTGTTTCATAATACCCTGAATGCGGAAACAACCCAAGTGTACAGCAACAGATGGGTAAACAAAATGTCGTACTATGTCGTACAATGACCTTCTACTCATGCATTCAAAAGGAATGAACTAAACACAAGATAAAGAAAAAGAAGGAGGTACTGATACTTGCTTCCACATGGATCAAACTTTCAAATATTGTGCTAAGTTAAAGTTCCCAAAACAGGCAAATGCACAGACGTAGAAAGAAGATCAGTTACTGCCAGAATTTGTGGGTAAAAGGGAATGATTTCTAATGGCTATGGAAGTCATTTAAGTCATTCCTTAAAAGGGAATAACTCTTTCTGAGGTAATGAAAATATTCTGGAGTCAGACAGTGGTGATGGTTTTGCAATCCTGTGAATATACTAAAATCACAAAATTACATATTTTAATGGGGTGGATTTAGTTATGTGAATTATACCTAAATAAAAATATACTAATAAAAAATGAACTTTGTTCTCCTATTGGGGTCTAAGAATGAGATGCCGTCTCCTACTCAAAAACTTGAATTTATGTCATTTGGGAGTGTGTGGATGGGTTGCCTTTAAAGGCAGGAACAGCAATGCTGTTATAGCCGCATTTCTTTTTTTATTTGTTTTAAAGATTTTATTTATTTATTCATGAGAGTTACAGAAAGAGGCAGTGACATAGGCAGAGGGAGAAGCAGACTCCCTGCAGAGTGGTGAGCCTGATGCGGGACTCGATTCAAGGACCCCAGGATCATGACCTGAGCCGAAGGCAGACGCTCAACCATTGAGCCACCCAGGTACCCTACCCACGTTTCAACAGTGCTAAACCACAGCCTCTAAGGCATAGGGGGAATCCAGTCTTTGACTATAAGATTCCCCCTTCAAGAAACGACTTGCTGCCCTGCCTTAAATATTGTGATTAGCTGATAGTCTCTATTAGCTTCTATGGGAGATGTCTTTACGATATACCGAAAGTCACAATCTTCTAAGGATGGAGACTGGTCAATGACTAAGCAATGAGTTGTAGCCAGGGCCACACACTTCTCAAAGCGAGGACCAGCTGGTGACTGAAAAATCCAGGGGTACACATTTGGCATACCTATAGTCAGATCATTCAAGAAAAGACAAGTGTCAAATTATTCAAATCAAGAATGAAAGAGTAGACAATATACAAATAAAAAGGATTAGATGGAAATACTATGCATAACTGTATGCTGAGAAAGGAGATGGCATGTATTAATTGTAGAGTTGCCTAGAAGACACAGAACCAACACTGACTTAAGAAGCAAGGCGGAATAGACCTATATAACAAGTAAAAAATTGAATTACTGATCAGACACTTTGCTTTTTTTTTCTTTTCTTTTCTTTCTTTCTTTCTTTCTTTCTTTCTTTTTTTTTTTTGTTGTTTGTTTATTTTTGTTAATCTAACCCCTTTCTACAAAAAGAACACTCGGGACCACATGGCTTCACCAGTAAATTATACTTTTTAAACTTTTCAAATTCCTCTTGGGTATGTTGTGACGAGTAACAGGTAAAGTAGTTGGAATGGTGCCTGGCACAGAGAGACTGCTTGGTTCGTATTAACTATAATTATAAAAAAGTCTGTTGACCAAATGGCTGAACAAATTAATGGGGTGACAAGACAGAGGCAAAAGCCACTGTGAGTGTCTGTGATGCCTCTTATTACAAGAGGCTGGGGCATGGCAGTATGGAGAGGGCTGATCAGAATCCAAAGAACCAGGACATAAAAGGACAGAAGGCTGGGGTGGCAGGCTGAAGGATAGGTAAAGGGTATTTAGCCCTAGGGAAGGACCTAGGAACGAGGAGTCAGGGAGGACCAGAAAGCAGCCTTTGGGGGAAGCAAGTTTGGTAGCAGGAGTTGAAAAAGGCGTCCTCCCTGAAAACCTAAGTGGTTGGGAATATCCCTAACCTATCTAAGAGGTGAGCAAACTAAGGAAACATGAGTTTAGGTAATTGTTGTTTTGTAACCTTTTCGGGAGATTCCTGGGTATAATCTGAAACTGGGTCCCGTATATGGAGGGCAGGGGGAGATCAAAGAAAGATGCAGGCCACTCCAGATCGGGGGGTAGCAGGTTTAATAAACAAGGGAACTTATATATGAGGCTTGTCTTGGGTGGCTGCAAGATGAGTGAATCGCTACATCTGCCCTCCAGAATCCTAAGAATTTATCTAGAAGCTGTAACTGGGTTCAGTCACGACTACCATCCAGATGGTCACAACACCACGCTGTATCTCGGGGCTACGTCCTTTGACAGCTTCTGGAAGCAGGGAAGGTAAGCAGAATGCACAGTCCAAAGACAAGGGAGGAGGTGAGGAACCTCCCATCGCTGGGGTCCAGCTCACGAGTGAACTGGAAGTCATGCCCTCGCTGACCTCCTCCAATAGTAATTGCACCAAGACCCCATGAGATTTGGTGGAGACAGTCATAATGAAATAAAATACACTGGACACATTTTGATGGGATATTCAAAATTCATCCCATCTTAATTCCTTTGCAATAGTTTCCAATGATCTATTCTCTTCAGCTAATTCACATATATACGAATGGTGGAAATATTAAATGCAATGGACTGAAGAGCAGTGATGCAGCAGAAGCTGTGAACAAAGCAGAAGACAGAGGAGAAAGAAAACACGTACGGGCCAGAGGGGAAAATATGTGATTTGGTAGAAAGCTGCGCGGAAATAGAAGAAGGTCCAAGTTATGAAATCAAAAAAATTTTGTCATGAAGGTCCCTCGAGAGGTTGGCAGAGCTTTGAACCAGGGCACAGAGGGAGGATTACTGCCAACAGGTTAGGGGCAGCTCTTTCTCTGAGACAGGCAGGAAGGATGAAAGGTGGCTTGGGATGGGGAGGGAAGCTTGGAGCTAAGAGCCAATGATCAACTGACTGAAGTTCCAACGTTCCGTAAGAGGAAATATTTATAAATCATACATTTATTTTTTTAAGATTCTATTTATTTAAATGGGAGACAGAGAGAGAGAGAGAGAGAGAGAGAGAGAAGCAGGCCCCATGCAAGGAGGCCGATATGGGACTCGATCCCGGGACTCTGGGTTCATGCCCTGGGCCGAAGGCAGGCTCTAAACTGCTGAGCCACCCAGGGATCCCCAAATCACACATTTAAAGATTAATCGATGATGCTATAAGAAATTGCATTACTGGGGCGCCTGGGTGACTCAGTCGAGTTAGCGTCTGAGTATTGATTTTGGCTCACGTCATGATTCGGGGGTTGTGGGATCAAGCCCTGTGTCAGGCTGCAGTGCTGGGTGTGGAGCCTGCTTGGGATTGTCTCTCTCCCTTTCCCTCTGCCCCTACCCCCACTCATGTTCTCCCATTCTCTCTCTCTCTCAAATAAATAAATAAATCTTAAAAGGAAAAAGAGATTGTATTACTAAATCCTAGAGAAGCAACGAAGAACAGCAATGTTTTGCGAGCCCCACCTCTGCAAAAAGTCATTGTAGGGGCAGTGTGACAGTATTTCCAAATTGGACACGGCCACCACAGCCTCGTCTTACAGAGACAGTGCAGCAGAATCATGGAGAACTTCATCATTGCTTGGGGCAAGTGGTAAGATGAAGGAGAGACTCTGCACTGCCCCCTAAGAGCCACTTTCCTCTTCCTCCATAGTCTCAAGCCTTCCCTTTCAGCTTCCTGTAAGTTAAATGTCGCCATCGGACTAAGCTCTGGCCAAGGAGACATTGGTGTCATGAAAGTGTCTTGGGAAAACGTGCGGCAGCCTTCCTGGAAGAGCCTGTGGCCTGTGCCCTTTAACCTGCTTCTTCAGTTGATCCTCACTCTTCTTGGCTGGGACGCTTACAGGATGGCAGGAGCTAGAACAGCACCTTGGACCATGAGGGAACCTTGGGAACCCTGCCGATGAATGGTGGAGGAAAGAAGCCGGGCAGCTCGGGTGGCTCAGGCTTTGAGGGCCACCTTCAGGCCAGGTTGTTATTCCGGAGATCCTGGATCAAGTCCCACATCTGGCTCCCTGCATGGAGCCTGCTTCTCCCTCTGCCTGTGTCTCTGCCTCTCCCTCTCCCCCTCCCTCTGCCTCGCTCTCTCCCTGTGTGTGTGTGTGTGTATTTGTCTCTCGTGAATAGATGGATGAAATCTTAAAGAGAAAACAAAGCAATAAGCCAGAAGGACTCAGCATTCCAACGCACTCGGTGGGCAAACAGAACGAGCAAACCAGCCCTG
>JAEUCK010002970.1:0-29156 GCA_017311455.1 Otocyon megalotis megalotis
TTACAGGTATGGTTAGGGTTAGGTTTACGGTACAGTTTATGGTGAGTTTAGGGTTAGGGTTACGCTACATGTTAGGGTTAGGTTTGGTTTTACGGTAGATTAGGGTTAGGGTTAGGGTTAGGTTTATGGTACAAGTTAGGGATAGGGTTAGTGTTCGGGTTACGGTTACAGTAGAGGTTAGGGTTAGGGTAAGGGTTGCGGTTAGGGTTAGGGTTAGGGGTAGGGTTATGGTACAGGTTAGGTTTAGGGTTAGCGTAGGTTTACGGTACAGGTTACGGTAAGGTTTAGGTTAGGGTTAGTGTTACGGTACAGTTTAGGGTTACGGATAGGTTTAGGGTTAGGATTACGGTATAGGTTAGGTTTAGGTTTAGTGTTAGGGTTACGGTACACGTTATGGTTAGTTTTAAGTTTAGGTTTATGGTACAGTTTAGGGTTCGGTTTAGGGTTTGGTTTAGGGTTACGGTTACGGTACATGTTAGGGTTAGGGTTAGGGTTAGGGTTAGGGTTAGGGTTAGTGTTAGTGTTACGATACAGGTTAGGGTTAGGGTTAGGTTTAGGGAACGGTATAGGTTAGGGTTAGTGTTAGGTTTAGGGTTATGGTAAAGTTTATTCTTAGGGTTAAGTTTTGGGTTAGAGTTACGATACAGGACATGGTTAGGGTTAGATTAGGTATAGGATTACGGTACAGGTTAGGGTTAGTGTCAGAGTTATGTTTATGGTATAGGTTAGTGTTAGGGTTAGGGTTAGCGTAGGGTTAGGGTTACGGTACAGGTAAGGGTTAGTGTTAGGGTTAGGTTTATGGTACAGGTTAGGGTTAGGGTTAGGGTTAGTGTTAGGGTTACGGTACAGGTTAAGGTTAGGGTTAGGGTTTTGATAGGGTTAGGGTTAGGGTTAGGATTACGGTCAGGTTAGGGTTAGGGTTAGGGTTAGGCTTACGGTACAAGTTAGGGTTAGGGTTAGGGTTAGGGTTTGGGTATGATACAGGTTATGGTGAGGGTTAGGTTAGGGTGACGCTACAGGTTATGGTTAGGGTTAGGGTTAGTTTTACGGTACACTTTAGGGTTAGGGTTAGGTTTAGGTTTAGGGTTACGGTACAAGTTAGGGTTAGGTTTAGGGTTAAGATTAAGGTTATGGTACAGTTTAGGGTTCGGGTTAAGGTTAGGGTTAGGGTTAGGGATAGCGTTACTGTACAGTTTAGGGTTAGGCTTAGGGTTAGGTTTAGGATTACAGTACAGGTTATGGTTAGGGTTAGGGTTAAGGTTAGGGAACAGGTTAGGGTTAGGTTTAGGGTTAGAGTTACGGTTACGGTACATATTAGGTTTAGGGTTAGGTTTAGTGTTAGGGTTATGTTTCAGGTTAGGGTTAGTTTTAGGGTTAGATTTATGGTACAGGTTAGCGTAAGGGTTAGGCTTAGGGTTAGGTTTACGGTACAGGTTAGGGTTAGGGGTAGGTTTAGCTTTAGGGTTACGTTACCGGTTAGGTTTAGGATTAGGGTTAGGGTTAGGGTTACGGTACATGTTAGGGTTAGGGTTTCGGTTAGGGTTACGGTACAAGTTAGGGTTAGGGTTATGGGTAGGGTTAGGGATAGTGTGAGGGTTATGGTTACGGGAGCGTTGGGGTGAGGGTTAGGGTTCCAGAACAGGTTAGGTAAGGGTTAGGTTTACGATACAGGTTATGGGTAGGTTTAGGTTAGGTGTTATGTTACAGGTTACAGTTAGGGTTGGGTTACGGTTAACGTACAGGTTATGGTTAGGGTTAGGTTTAGGGTTAGGGTTAAGGTAGACGTTAGGTTTAGTGTTAGGGTTAGGTTTATGGTACAGTTTAGGTTGAGGGTTAGCTTAGGGTTTCTGAACCGGTTAGGGTTAGGGTTAGGGTTATGTTACAGGTTGGGATAGGGTTGAATTACGGTTACCGTACAGTTTAGGGTTATGTTTAGGGTTACGGTACAGGTTAGGGTAAGGGTTAGGGTTAGGGTTAGAGTTACTGTACAGGTTAGTGTTAGGGATAGGTTACAGGTTAGGGTTAGGGTTAGCGTTAGGATTGCAGTACAGTTTAGGGTTAGGTATAGGGTTAGAGTTACGGTACAGTTTAGGTTTATGGTTAGGTTTAGGGTTAGAGTTCCGATACAGGTTAGGGTTAATTAGGGTTAGGTTTATGGTACAGGTTAGGGTTAGGGTTAGGGTTAGGGTAAGGGATAGAGTTAGGGTTATGGAACAGCTTAGGGTTAGGCTTATGGTTAGTGTTAGGTTTAAGGTGAGGGTTAGTGTTAGGGTTAGGGTTACGGTACAGGTTAGGGTGAGGGTTAGGTTTAGGGTTAGGATTACGTTACAGGTTAGATTTATGGTTAGGGTTACGTTACAGGTTAGGGGTAGGGTTAGGGTAAGGGTTACAGTACAGATTAGGATTAGGGTTAGAGTTAGGATTAAGGTAAAGGTTAAGGTTAGGGTTAGGGTTAGGGTTACGGTACAGGTAAGAGATACGGTTAGGTTTAGTGTTAGGTTTAGGGTTAGGGTTAGGGTTACGGTACAGGTTTGGGTGAGGGTTACGGGTAGCGTTAGGTTTAGGGTTAGTTGTATGGTACAGGTTAGGGTGAGGGTTACGTCTAGGCTTACGGTACAGGTCCCGGTTAGGGTTAGGGTTAGCGCTACATTACAGGTTAAGGTTAGGATTAGTGTTAGGTTTAGGGTTACGGTACAAGTTAGGGTTAGAGTTAGATTTAGGGTGAGGTTTAGGGTTAGGGTTACGGTACAGGTTAGGGTTAGGGTTAAGTTTAGTGTTAGGGATTGGGTTACGGTACAGTTTAGGGATAGGGTCAGGGTTAAGGTACAGGTTAGGTTTAGGGTTAGGGTTCGGGTACAGGTTAGGGTTAGGGTTAGGGTTACATTACAAGTTAAGTTAACGGTTAGGGCTAGGGTTACGGTACTGGTTAGGGTTAGGGTTGGGGTTAGGGATAGGGTTACGGTGAAGGTCAGGTTTAGGGTTAGGTTTAGTATTACCATACAGGCAAGGGTTAGGGTTAGAGTTAGGGTACAGGTTATGTTTAGGTTAGGGTTAATGTTAGGGTTAGGGTTATGAATCAGGTTAGGGTTAGCGTTAGGGCTAGGGTTAAGGTAAAGGTTAGGGTAAGCATTAGGTTTAGGTTTAGGGTACAGTTTAGGGTTATGGTACAAGTTACTGTTAGGGTTAGATTAGGTTTAGGGTTATGGTACAAGTTACTGTTAGGGTTAGATTAGGTTTAGGGTTATGGTACAGGTAAGGGTTAGGTTTAGGGTTAGGGTTAGGGTACAGGTTAGGTTTACGATACAAGTTAGGGATAGGGTAGGGTTAGGGTTAGGGTTAGGGTTAAGGTTAGGTATAGGGTTACGGTACAGGTTAGGGTTAGGGTTAGGTATACGGGTTAGGTTAGGGTTAGGGTTAGGGGTAAGGTTAGGGTTAGGATTATGGTAGAGCTTAGAGCTAGAGTTAGGGTTAGTGTACAGGCTAAGTTTACGGTTAGGGTTAGGGTTAGGTTTACGGTACTGGTTAGGTTTAGGGTTAGGGTGAGGGTTAGGGTTACGGTACAAGTTAGGGTGTGTGTTAGGGTTAGGGTTAGGCTTACGGTACAGGTTAGGGTGAGGGTTAGGTTTAGGGTGACGCTACAGGTTATTTTAGTGTTAGGGTTAGTTTTACGGTACACTTTAGAGTAAGGGTTAGGGTTAGGGTTAGGGTTAGGTTTACGGTACAAGTTAGGGTTAGGGTTAGGGTTAGGATTAGGTTTAATGTACAGTTCAGGGTTAGAATTAAGCTTAGGGTTAGGGTTAGGGATAGGGTTACTGTACAGGATAGGGTTAGACTTAGGGTTAGGGTTAGGATTACAATACAGGTTAGGGTTAGAGTTAAGGTACAGATTAGTTTTAGGTTTAGGGTTAAGCGTAGGGTTAGGGTTATGAAACACGTTAGGGTTAGGGTTAGGATTAGCTTTAGGATTACGGTACAAGTGAGGTTAGGGTTAGGGTTAGGGATAAAGTTAGGGATAGTGTTAGGGTTTGGGTTACACTACAGGTTAGTGTTAGGGTTAGGGTTACGTTTAAGGTTAGGGTTAGGGTTAAGGTACAGGGTAGGGTTAGGTTTAGGGTTATGGAATAGTTTAGGGTTAGCGATATGGTTAGGCATAGTGTTACAGTCGGGATTAGCGTTAGGGTTAGGGTTAGGGTAACGCTACAGGTTAGGGTTAGTGTTACGGTTAGTTTTACGGTAAATTAGGGTTAGGGTTAGGGTTAGGTTAGGTTTACGGTACAAGTTAGGCATAGGGTTAGGGTTCGGGTTACGGTTACGGTAGAGGTTAGGGTTAGGGTAAGGGCTAGGGGTAGTGGTAGGGTAGGGTTTATGGTACAGGTTAGGTTTACGGTTAGGGTTAGGGTACTGTACAGGTTAGGGTAGATTTAAAGTTAGGTTTATGGTACAGTTTAGGGTTTGGTTTAGGGTTAGGGTTAGGGTTATTGTACATGTTAGGGTTAGGGTTAGGGTTAGGGTTACGTTACAGGTAAGGGTTAGGGTTAGGGTTAGGTTTAGGGTTACGGTACTGGTTAGGGTTAGGGTTAGGTTTATGGTACAGTTTATGTTTAGGGTTAGGGTTAGGGTTAAGGTTAGGATTAGGGTTAGGGTTACGGTACAGGTTAGGGTTAGGTTTAGATTAGGTATAGGATTACGGTACATGTAAGGGTTAGTGTCAGAGTTAGGTGTATGGTACAGGTTAGGGTTAGGGTTAGGGTTACGGTCAGGTTAGGGTTAGGGTTATGGTAAGGGTTAGGTTAGGCTTACGGTACAAGTAAGGGTTAGTGTTAGGGTTAGGGTTAGTGTACGGTACAGGTTGCGGTGAGGGTTAGGTATAGATGACGCTACAGTTTAAGGTTAGGATTAGGGTTAGTTTTATGGTACACTTTAGGGTTAGGGTTAGGGTTAGGTTACGGTACAAGTTAGGGTTAGGGTTAGGGTTAGGATTAGGGTTACGGTACAGTTTAGGGTTAGGGTTAGTGTTAGGGTTAGGGATAGGGTTACTGTGCAGGTTAGGGTAGGCTTAGGGTTAGGATTACAGTGCAGGTTAGGGTTAGGTTTAGGTATAAGGTTAGGGTAAGTTTAGGGTTAGGGTTAGGGTTACTTTACATATTAGGTTAGGGTTACGTTTAGGTTTAGGGTTATGGTTCAGGTTATGGTTAGTTTTAGGGTTAAATTTATGGTACAGTTTAGGGTAAGGGTTAGTCTTAGGGTTAGGATTACAGTACAGGTTAGGGTAAGGGTTATGTTTAGGTTTAGGGTTACGTTACAGGTCAGGTTTAGGGTTAGGGTTAGGGTTAGGGTTAGGGTTACGGTACAGGTTAGGGTTAGGGTTAGGGTTATGGTACAAGTTAGGGTTAGGGTTAGGGTTAGTGTTAGTGTGAGGGTTATGGTTATGGTTGGGTTGGGGTGAGGGATAGGGTTAGGGTTACGGAACAGGTTAGGGTAAGGGTTAGGTTTACGATACAGGTTAGGGTTAGGGTTAGGTTTAGGGTTATTTTACAGGATAGGGTTAGGGTTGGGTTACGATTACCGTACAGGTTAGGGTTAGGGTAGGGTTAGGGTTACAGTACAGTTTAGGGTTAGGGTTAGGGTTATGGTTAGGGTTAGGGTTACGGTACATGTTAGTGTTAGGGTTATGGTTAGTTTACAGGTTAGGGTTAGGGTTAGCCTTTGGATTACGGTACAGTTTAGTGTTAGGGTTATGGATAGGGTTAGAGTTATGGTACAGGTTAGGTTTATGGTTAGGTTTAGGGTTAGCGTTAGGATACAGTTTAGTGTTAGTTTTAGCGTTAGGTTTATGGTACAGGTTAGAGTTAGGGTTAGTGTTAGAGTAAGGGATAGGGTTAGGGTTATGGTACAGGTTAGGGTTAGGCTTAGGTTTAGTGTTAGGGTTAAGGTGAGGGTTAGTGTTAGGGTTAGGGTTACGGTACAGGTTAGAGTGAGGGTTAGGTTTAGGGTTAGGGTTACGTTACAGGTTAGGTGTAGGTTTAGGGTTACGTTACAGGTTACGGGTAGGGTTAGGGTAAGGATTACGGTACAGATTAGGGTTAGGGTTTGGGATAGGGTTAAGGTAAAGGTTAGGGTTATGATTAGTGTTAGGGTTACGGTACAGGTAAGAGTTACGGTTAGGTTTAGTATTAGGTTTAGGGTTAGGGGTAGGGTTACGGCACAGGTTTGGTTAGGCACAGGGTTAGGTTTAGGGTTAGGGTTACGGTACAGGTTAGTGTGAGGGTTACGTCTAGGGTTACGGTACAGGTCAGGGTTAGGGTTAGGGTTAGCGCGACGGTACAGGTTAGGGTTAGGATTAGTGTCAGCGTTAGTGTTACGGTACAAGTTAGGGTTACGGTTAGATTTAGGGTGAGGTTTAGGGTTAGGGTTACGGTACAGGTTAGGGTTAGGGTTAGGTTAGGGTCAGGGAAATGGTTATGGTACAGTTTAGGGCTAGGTTTAGGGTTAGGGTACAGTTAGGGTTAGGGTTAGGCTTAGGGTTACGTTACAAATTAGGTTTATGGTTAGGGCTAGGGTCACGGTACAGGTTAGGGTTAGGGTTGGGGTTAGGGATAGAGTTACGGTAAAGGTTAGGGTTAGGTTTAGTATTACCATACAGATTAGGATTAGGTTTAGAGATAGGGTACAGGTTAAGTTTAGGTTAGGGTTAATGTTAGGGTTAGGGTTAAGAAACAGGTTACGGTTAGCGTTAGGGTTAGGATTACGATACAGGTTAGGGTTAGGGTTAGAGTTAAGGCACAGGTTTGTGTTAGGGTTAAGGGTATGGTTAAGGTTAGGGTTACATTACTAGTTAGGGTGAGGGTTAGGTTTAGGGTTACGCTACAGGTTATAGTTAGGATTAGGGTTAGAATTACGGTACAGTTTAGGGTTATGGTTAGGGTTAGGTTTGGGGCTATGGTACAAGATAGGGCTAGGGTTAGGTTTAGGGTTAGGGTTACGGTACAGGGTAGGGTTACGGTTAGGGTTAGGGTTAGGAATACGGTACAGGTTAGGGTTAGTGTTAGTTTTAGGTTTATGGTACAGTTTAGGGTTAGGGTTAGTGTTAGGGTTAGGGTTAGGGTTAGGTTTAGGGTTACTTAAAGGTAAGGGTTTGGGTTACGCTTAGGGTTACGTTACAGGTTAGTGTTAGTTTTAGGGTTAGGTTTACGGTACAGGTTAGGTTTAGGGTTACGGTACAGGATATGGTTAGGGTTAGGTTTATGGTACAGGTTAGGGTTAGATTTAGGATTAGGTTTACGTTACAGGTTAGGGTTAGGGTTAGGGTTAGGGTTAGGTTTATTGACCAGGTTAGAGTTAGGGTTAGGGTTACGTTACAGGTTAGGGTTAGTTTTAGTGTTAGGTTTATGGTACAGTTTAGGGTTAGGTTTAGGTTTAGGGTTAGGGTTAGGGTTACGATACAGGTTAGGGTTAGGGGTAGGGTTAGGGTTAGGTTTAGGTTTACGTTACAGGTTAGGTTAGTGTTAGGGTTAGGGTTACGACAGGTTAGGGTTAGGGTTAGGTTTATGGTTAGGGTTCGGGATAGGGTTAGGTGTACGGTACACTTTATTTGGGTTAGGTTTAGGGTTAGGATTACGGTACAGGTTAGGGTTAGATTAGGGTTAGGATTACGGTATACATTAGTGTTAGTGTTACGGTGAGGTTTATGGTACAGGTTAGGGTTAGGGTTAAGGTTACGGTACATGTTAGGGTTAGGGTTATGGTTTTGGTTACATTACAGGTTAGGGTTAGGGTTAGGTTTAGGGTTACGGTACAGGTTAGGGTTAGTGTTAGGGATAGTGTTAGGGTGTCGGTACAAATTAGGGTTAGGTTTAGGGTTAGGGTTAGGCTTAGGTTTAGGGTTACGATACAGGTTAGGTATAGGGTTAGGTTTAGGGTGAGGGTTAGGGTTATGGTACAGGTTAGAGTTAGGGTTAGGTTTAGGGTTAGGGTACAGGTTAGGGTTAGGGTTATGGTTAGGGTTATTGTTAGGGTTAGGATTATGGTTAAGGTAAATTTTAGTGTTACGTTTAGGGTTAGGGTTAGGGTACAGGTATGGTTTACGGTTAGGTTTGTGTTAGGGTTAGGGTTAGGGTAACGGTACGATACAAGTTTGGGTTAGGTTTATGGGAAGGGTTAGGTTTAGGGTTAGGGTTACGGTACAGGTTAGGGCGAGGGTTAGGATTAGGGTTACGCTACACGTTAGGGTTATGGTTAGGCTTAGGTTGAGGGTTAGTGTTAGGGCTAGGGTTACGGTACAGGTCAGGGTTAGGGTTAGGTTTAGCGCTATGGTACAGGGTAGGGTAAGGATTAGTGTTAGGGTTAGGTTTACATTGCAAGTAAGGGTTAGGGTTAGGGTTAGGGTAGGGTTAGGGTTAGGGTTAGGGTTAGGGTTACGGTTCAGTTTATGGTTAGGGTTAGGTTTAGGGTTAGGGATAGGGTAATGGTACAGGTTAGGGTTAGGTTCAGGGTTACAGTTATGGTACAGGTTAGGGTTAGTTTTAGGGTTACGGTTAAGATACAGGTTAGGGTTAGGGTTACGGTTACGGTAGAGGTTAGGTTAGGGTTAGGGTTAGGGTTACGGTACAGGTTAGGGTTAGGTTTAGGTTTCGGTTTCGGTTTAGGGATAGGGTTATGGTACAGGTTAGGGTTAGGGTTAGGGTTAGGGATACGGTACAGTTTAGGTTTAGGTTTAGGGTTAGGGTTTGGGTAAAAGTTAGGGATAATGTTAGGGTTAGGTTTACGGTACAAATAAGGGTTAGGCTTAGGGTTAGAGTTACAGTACAGGTTACGGTTATGGTTCGGGTTAGGGATTGGGTTCGCTACAGGTTAGTGTTAGGGATAGGGTGAGGATTACCATACAGGTTAGAGTTAGAGTTAGAGTTAAGGTACAGGTTAGGTTTAGGTTTAGGGTTAAGGTTAGGGTTAGGGTTATGATACAGTTTAGGGTAGGATTAGGTTAGGTTTAGGTTTAGGGTTACGATACAAGTGAGGTTAGGGTTAGGTATAGGGTTAGGTTTAGTGTTAGGGTTAGGGTTACGGTACAGGTTAGTGTGAGGGTTAGGGTTACATTTAAGGTTAGGGTTAGGGTTACGGTTACGGTACAGTTTAGAGTTAGTTTTAGGGTTACGGAACAGGTTAGGGGTAGGGTTAGGGTTAGGGTTAGGGTTAGGGTTACCTTCCGGATTAGCATTAAGGTTAGGGTTAGGGTTACGGTACAGGTTATGGGTAGGGTTATGGTTATGGTTATGGTTAGGGTTAGGGTTAGGGTTAGGGTTAGGTTTAAGGCACAGGTTTTTGTTGTGGTTACAGGTATGGTTAGGGTTAGGTTTACGGTACAGTTTATGGTGAGTTTAGGGTTAGGGTTACGCTACATGTTAGGGTTAGGTTTGGTTTTACGGTAGATTAGGGTTAGGGTTAGGGTTAGGTTTATGGTACAAGTTAGGGTTAGGGTTAGTGTTCGGGTTACGGTTACAGTAGAGGTTAGGGTTAGGGTAAGGGTTGCGGTTAGGGTTAGGGTTAGGGTTAGGGTTATGGTACAGGTTAGGTTTAGGGTTAGGGTAGGTTTACGGTACAGGTTACGGTAAGGTTTAGGTTAGGGTTAGTGTTACGGTACAGTTTAGGGTTACGGATAGGTTTAGGGTTAGGATTACGGTATAGGTTAGGTTTAGGTTTAGTGTTAGGGTTACGGTACACGTTATGGTTAGTTTTAAGTTTAGGTTTATGGTACAGTTTAGGGTTCGGTTTAGGGTTTGGTTTAGGGTTACGGTTACGGTACATGTTAGGGTTAGGGTTAGGGTTAGGGTTAGGGTTAGTGTTACGATACAGGTTAGGGTTAGGGTTAGGTTTAGGGAACGGTATAGGTTAGGGTTAGTGTTAGGTTTAGGGTTATGGTAAAGTTTATTCTTAGGGTTAAGTTTTGGGTTAGAGTTACGATACAGGACATGGTTAGGGTTAGATTAGGTATAGGATTACGGTACAGGTTAGGGTTAGTGTCAGAGTTATGTTTATGGTATAGGTTAGTGTTAGGGTTAGGGTTAGCGTAGGGTTAGGGTACGGTACAGGTAAGGGTTAGTGTTAGGGTTAGGTTTATGGTACAGGTTAGGGTTAGGGTTAGGGTTAGTGTTAGGGTTATGGTACAGGTTAAGGTTAGGGTTAGGGTTTTGATAGGGTTAGGGTTAGGGTTAGGATTACGGTCAGGTTAGGGTTAGGGTTAGGGTTAGGCTTACGGTACAAGTTAGGGTTAGGGTTAGGGTTAGGGTTTGGGTATGATACAGGTTATGGTGAGGGTTAGGTTAGGGTGACGCTACAGGTTATGGTTAGGGTTAGGGTTAGTTTTACGGTACACTTTAGGGTTAGGGTTAGGTTTAGGTTTAGGGTTACGGTACAAGTTAGGGTTAGGTTTAGGGTTAAGATTAAGGTTATGGTACAGTTTAGGGTTCGGGTTAAGGTTAGGGTTAGGGTTAGGGATAGCGTTACTGTACAGTTTAGGGTTAGGCTTAGGGTTAGGTTTAGGATTACAGTACAGGTTATGGTTAGGGTTAGGGTTAAGGTTAGGGAACAGGTTAGGGTTAGGTTTAGGGTTAGAGTTACGGTTACGGTACATATTAGGTTTAGGGTTAGGTTTAGTGTTAGGGTTATGTTTCAGGTTAGGGTTAGTTTTAGGGTTAGATTTATGGTACAGGTTAGCGTAAGGGTTAGGCTTAGGGTTAGGTTTACGGTACAGGTTAGGGTTAGGGGTAGGTTTAGCTTTAGGGTTACGTTACCGGTTAGGTTTAGGATTAGGGTTAGGGTTAGGGTACGGTACATGTTAGGGTTAGGGTTTCGGTTAGGGTTACGGTACAAGTTAGGGTTAGGGTTATGGGTAGGGTTAGGGATAGTGTGAGGGTTATGGTTACGGGAGCGTTGGGGTGAGGGTTAGGGTTCCAGAACAGGTTAGGTAAGGGTTAGGTTTACGATACAGGTTATGGGTAGGTTTAGGTTAGGTGTTATGTTACAGGTTACAGTTAGGGTTGGGTTACGGTTAACGTACAGGTTATGGTTAGGGTTAGGTTTAGGGTTAGGGTTAAGGTAGACGTTAGGTTTAGTGTTAGGGTTAGGTTTATGGTACAGTTTAGGTTGAGGGTTAGCTTAGGGTTTCTGAACCGGTTAGGGTTAGGGTTAGGGTTATGTTACAGGTTGGGATAGGGTTGAATTACGGTTACCGTACAGTTTAGGGTTATGTTTAGGGTTACGGTACAGGTTAGGGTAAGGGTTAGGGTTAGGGTTAGAGTTACTGTACAGGTTAGTGTTAGGGATAGGTTACAGGTTAGGGTTAGGGTTAGCGTTAGGATTGCAGTACAGTTTAGGGTTAGGGTTAGGTATAGGGTTAGAGTTACGGTACAGTTTAGGTTTATGGTTAGGTTTAGGGTTAGAGTTCCGATACAGGTTAGGGTTAATTAGGGTTAGGTTTATGGTACAGGTTAGGGTTAGGGTTAGGGTTAGGGTAAGGGATAGAGTTAGGGTTATGGAACAGCTTAGGGTTAGGCTTATGGTTAGTGTTAGGTTTAAGGTGAGGGTTAGTGTTAGGGTTAGGGTTACGGTACAGGTTAGGGTGAGGGTTAGGTTTAGGGTTAGGATTACGTTACAGGTTAGATTTATGGTTAGGGTTACGTTACAGGTTAGGGGTAGGGTTAGGGTAAGGGTTACAGTACAGATTAGGATTAGGGTTAGAGTTAGGATTAAGGTAAAGGTTAAGGTTAGGGTTAGGGTTAGGGTTACGGTACAGGTAAGAGTTACGGTTAGGTTTAGTGTTAGGTTTAGGGTTAGGGTTAGGGTTACGGTACAGGTTTGGGTGAGGGTTACGGGTAGCGTTAGGTTTAGGGTTAGTTGTATGGTACAGGTTAGGGTGAGGGTTACGTCTAGGCTTACGGTACAGGTCCCGGTTAGGGTTAGGGTTAGCGCTACATTACAGGTTAAGGTTAGGATTAGTGTTAGGTTTAGGGTTACGGTACAAGTTAGGGTTAGAGTTAGATTTAGGGTGAGGTTTAGGGTTAGGGTTACGGTACAGGTTAGGGTTAGGGTTAAGTTTAGTGTTAGGGATTGGGTTACGGTACAGTTTAGGGATAGGGTTAGGGTTAAGGTACAGGTTAGGTTTAGGGTTAGGGTTCGGGTACAGGTTAGGGTTAGGGTTAGGGTTACGTTACAAGTTAAGTTAACGGTTAGGGCTAGGGTTACGGTACTGGTTAGGGTTAGGGTTGGGGTTAGGGATAGGGTTACGGTGAAGGTCAGGTTTAGGGTTAGGGTTAGTATTACCATACAGGCAAGGGTTAGGGTTAGAGTTAGGGTACAGGTTATGTTTAGGTTAGGGTTAATGTTAGGGTTAGGGTTATGAATCAGGTTAGGGTTAGCGTTAGGGCTAGGGTTAAGGTAAAGGTTAGGGTAAGCATTAGGTTTAGGTTTAGGGTACAGTTTAGGGTTATGGTACAAGTTACTGTTAGGGTTAGATTAGGTTTAGGGTTATGGTACAAGTTACTGTTAGGGTTAGATTAGGTTTAGGGTTATGGTACAGGTAAGGGTTAGGTTTAGGGTTAGGGTTAGGGTACAGGTTAGGTTTACGATACAAGTTAGGGATAGGGTAGGGTTAGGGTTAGGGTTAGGGTTAAGGTTAGGTATAGGGTTACGGTACAGGTTAGGGTTAGGGTTAGGTATACGGGTTAGGTTAGGGTTAGGGTTAGGGGTAAGGTTAGGGTTAGGATTATGGTAGAGCTTAGAGCTAGAGTTAGGGTTAGTGTACAGGCTAAGTTTAGGGTTAGGGTTAGGGTTAGGTTTACGGTACTGGTTAGGTTTAGGGTTAGGGTGAGGGTTAGGGTTACGGTAAAGGTTAGGGTTAGTTTTAGGGTTAGGGTTAGGGTTACGGTACAAGTTAGGGGTAATTTTAGGGTTTCGGTTAGTGTTAGGGTTAGGGTTATGGCACAGTTTAGAGCTAGGTTTATGGTTAGGTTTACGGTACAGTTTAGGGTTAGGGTTAGGGTTTGGGTTAGTGTACAGGTTAGGGTTAGGGTTGGATTTAGGGTTAAGGTAAAGATTAGGGTTAGTGTTAGTTTTAGGGTTAGGGTTATGGTATAGGTAAGGGTTACGGTTAGGGTTAGTGTTAGGGTTAGGGTTACAGTACAGGTTTGGGTTAGGGTTATGGGTTGGGTTAGGTTTAGGGTTAGGATTACGGTAGAGGTTAGGGTGAGGGTTAGGGTTAGGGTTACGCTACAGGTTAGTGTTAGGGTTAGGGTTAGTGTTAGGTTTACGGTACAGGTGAGGGTTAGGGTTAGGGTTAGGGTTAGGGTTAGGGTTAGTGTGAGGGTTATGGTTACGGTTGGGTTGGGGTGAGGGTTAGGGTTAGAGTTACCAAACAGGTTAGGGTAAGGGTTAGTTTTACGATACAGGTTAGGGTTAGGGTTTGGTTTAGGTTTATGTTGCAGGTTAGGGTTAGGGTTGGGTTACAGTTACCGTACAGGTTAGGGTTAGGGTTAGGGTTACGGTACAGTTTAGGGTTAGGGTTAGGGTTAGGTTTAGGGTTACAGTACAGGTTAGTGTTAGGGTTATGGTTATGTTACAGGTTAGGTTTAGTGTTAGCGTTAGGATTACGGTACAGTTTAGGGTTAGGGTTAGGTATAGGGTTAGAGTTACGGTACAGTTTAGGTTTATGGTTAGGTTTAGGGTTAGAGTTCCGATACAGGTTAGGGTTAATTAGGGTTAGGTTTATGGTACAGGTTAGGGTTAGGGTTAGGGTTAGGGTAAGGGATAGAGTTAGGGTTATGGAACAGCTTAGGGTTAGGCTTATGGTTAGTGTTAGGTTTAAGGTGAGGGTTAGTGTTAGGGTTAGGGTTACGGTACAGGTTAGGGTGAGGGTTAGGTTTAGGGTTAGGATTACGTTACAGGTTAGATTTATGGTTAGGGTTACGTTACAGGTTAGGGGTAGGGTTAGGGTAAGGGTTACAGTACAGATTAGGATTAGGGTTAGAGTTAGGATTAAGGTAAAGGTTAAGGTTAGGGTTAGGGTTACGGTACAGGTAAGAGTTACGGTTAGGTTTAGTGTTAGGTTTAGGGTTAGGGTTAGGGTTACGGTACAGGTTTGGGTGAGGGTTACGGGTAGCGTTAGGTTTAGGGTTAGTTGTATGGTACAGGTTAGGGTGAGGGTTACGTCTAGGCTTACGGTACAGGTCCCAGTTAGGGTTAGGGTTAGCGCTACATTACAGGTTAAGGTTAGGATTAGTGTTAGGTTTAGGGTTACGGTACAAGTTAGGGTTAGAGTTAGATTTAGGGTGAGGTTTAGGGTTAGGGTTACGGTACAGGTTAGGGTTAGGGTTAAGTTTAGTGTTAGGGATTGGGTTACGGTACAGTTTAGGGATAGGGTTAGGGTTAAGGTACAGGTTAGGTTTAGGGTTAGGGTTCGGGTACAGGTTAGGGTTAGGGTTAGGGTTACGTTACAAGTTAAGTTAACGGTTAGGGCTAGGGTTACGGTACTGGTTAGGGTTAGGGTTGGGGTTAGGGATAGGGTTACGGTGAAGGTCAGGTTTAGGGTTAGGGTTAGTATTACCATACAGGCAAGGGTTAGGGTTAGAGTTAGGGTACAGGTTATGTTTAGGTTAGGGTTAATGTTAGGGTTAGGGTTATGAATCAGGTTAGGGTTAGCGTTAGGGCTAGGGTTAAGGTAAAGGTTAGGGTAAGCATTAGGTTTAGGTTTAGGGTACAGTTTAGGGTTATGGTACAAGTTACTGTTAGGGTTAGATTAGGTTTAGGGTTATGGTACAAGTTACTGTTAGGGTTAGATTAGGTTTAGGGTTATGGTACAGGTAAGGGTTAGGTTTAGGGTTAGGGTTAGGGTACAGGTTAGGTTTACGATACAAGTTAGGGATAGGGTAGGGTTAGGGTTAGGGTTAGGGTTAAGGTTAGGTATAGGGTTACGGTACAGGTTAGGGTTAGGGTTAGGTATACGGGTTAGGTTAGGGTTAGGGTTAGGGGTAAGGTTAGGGTTAGGATTATGGTAGAGCTTAGAGCTAGAGTTAGGGTTAGTGTACAGGCTAAGTTTAGGGTTAGGGTTAGGGTTAGGTTTACGGTACTGGTTAGGTTTAGGGTTAGGGTGAGGGTTAGGGTTACGGTAAAGGTTAGGGTTAGTTTTAGGGTTAGGGTTAGGGTTACGGTACAAGTTAGGGGTAATTTTAGGGTTTCGGTTAGTGTTAGGGTTAGGGTTATGGCACAGTTTAGAGCTAGGTTTATGGTTAGGTTTACGGTACAGTTTAGGGTTAGGGTTAGGGTTTGGGTTAGTGTACAGGTTAGGGTTAGGGTTGGATTTAGGGTTAAGGTAAAGATTAGGGTTAGTGTTAGTTTTAGGGTTAGGGTTATGGTATAGGTAAGGGTTACGGTTAGGGTTAGTGTTAGGGTTAGGGTTACAGTACAGGTTTGGGTTAGGGTTATGGGTTGGGTTAGGTTTAGGGTTAGGATTACGGTAGAGGTTAGGGTGAGGGTTAGGGTTAGGGTTACGCTACAGGTTAGTGTTAGGGTTAGGGTTAGTGTTAGGTTTACGGTACAGGTGAGGGTTAGGGTTAGGGTTAGGGTTAGGGTTAGGGTTAGTGTGAGGGTTATGGTTACGGTTGGGTTGGGGTGAGGGTTAGGGTTAGAGTTACCAAACAGGTTAGGGTAAGGGTTAGTTTTACGATACAGGTTAGGGTTAGGGTTTGGTTTAGGTTTATGTTGCAGGTTAGGGTTAGGGTTGGGTTACAGTTACCGTACAGGTTAGGGTTAGGGTTAGGGTTACGGTACAGTTTAGGGTTAGGGTTAGGGTTAGGTTTAGGGTTACAGTACAGGTTAGTGTTAGGGTTATGGTTATGTTACAGGTTAGGTTTAGTGTTAGCGTTAGGATTACGGTACAGTTTAGGGTTAGGGTTAGGTATAGGGTTAGAGTTACGGTACAGTTTAGGTTTATGGTTAGGTTTAGGGTTAGAGTTCCGATACAGGTTAGGGTTAATTAGGGTTAGGTTTATGGTACAGGTTAGGGTTAGGGTTAGGGTTAGGGTAAGGGATAGAGTTAGGGTTATGGAACAGCTTAGGGTTAGGCTTATGGTTAGTGGTAGGTTTAAGGTGAGGGTTAGTGTTAGGGTTAGGGTTACGGTACAGGTTAGGGTGAGGGTTAGGTTTAGGGTTAGGATTACGTTACAGGTTAGATTTATGGTTAGGGTTACGTTACAGGTTAGGGGTAGGGTTAGGGTAAGGGTTACAGTACAGATTAGGATTAGGGTTAGAGTTAGGATTAAGGTAAAGGTTAAGGTTAGGGTTAGGGTTACGGTACAGGTAAGAGTTACGGTTAGGTTTAGTGTTAGGTTTAGGGTTAGGGTTAGGGTTACGGTACAGGTTTGGGTGAGGGTTACGGGTAGCGTTAGGTTTAGGGTTAGTTGTATGGTACAGGTTAGGGTGAGGGTTACGTCTAGGCTTACGGTACAGGTCCCGGTTAGGGTTAGGGTTAGCGCTACATTACAGGTTAAGGTTAGGATTAGTGTTAGGTTTAGGGTTACGGTACAAGTTAGGGTTAGAGTTAGATTTAGGGTGAGGTTTAGGGTTAGGGTTACGGTACAGGTTAGGGTTAGGGTTAAGTTTAGTGTTAGGGATTGGGTTACGGTACAGTTTAGGGATAGGGTCAGGGTTAAGGTACAGGTTAGGTTTAGGGTTAGGGTTCGGGTACAGGTTAGGGTTAGGGTTAGGGTTAGGGTTACGTTACAAGTTAAGTTAACGGTTAGGGCTAGGGTTACGGTACTGGTTAGGGTTAGGGTTGGGGTTAGGGATAGGGTTACGGTGAAGGTCAGGTTTAGGGTTAGGGTTAGTATTACCATACAGGCAAGGGTTAGGGTTAGAGTTAGGGTACAGGTTATGTTTAGGTTAGGGTTAATGTTAGGGTTAGGGTTATGAATCAGGTTAGGGTTAGCGTTAGGGCTAGGGTTAAGGTAAAGGTTAGGGTAAGCATTAGGTTTAGGTTTAGGGTACAGTTTAGGGTTATGGTACAAGTTACTGTTAGGGTTAGATTAGGTTTAGGGTTATGGTACAAGTTACTGTTAGGGTTAGATTAGGTTTAGGGTTATGGTACAGGTAAGGGTTAGGTTTAGGGTTAGGGTTAGGGTACAGGTTAGGTTTACGATACAAGTTAGGGATAGGGTAGGGTTAGGGTTAGGGTTAGGGTTAAGGTTAGGTATAGGGTTACGGTACAGGTTAGGGTTAGGGTTAGGTATACGGGTTAGGTTAGGGTTAGGGTTAGGGGTAAGGTTAGGGTTAGGATTATGGTAGAGCTTAGAGCTAGAGTTAGGGTTAGTGTACAGGCTAAGTTTAGGGTTAGGGTTAGGGTTAGGTTTACGGTACTGGTTAGGTTTAGGGTTAGGGTGAGGGTTAGGGTTACGGTACAAGTTAGGGTGTGTGTTAGGGTTAGGGTTAGGCTTACGGTACAGGTTAGGGTGAGGGTTAGGTTTAGGGTGACGCTACAGGTTATTTTAGTGTTAGGGTTAGTTTTACGGTACACTTTAGAGTAAGGGTTAGGGTTAGGGTTAGGGTTAGGTTTACGGTACAAGTTAGGGTTAGGGTTAGGGTTAGGATTAGGTTTAAGGTACAGTTTAGGGTTAGAATTAAGCTTAGGGTTAGGGTTAGGGATAGGGTTACTGTACAGGATAGGGTTAGACTTAGGGTTAGGGTTAGGATTACAATACAGGTTAGGGTTAGAGTTAAGGTACAGGTTAGTTTTAGGTTTAGGGTTAAGCGTAGGGTTAGGGTTATGAAACACGTTAGGGTTAGGGTTAGGATTAGGTTTAGGATTACGGTACAAGTGAGGTTAGGGTTAGGGTTAGGGATAAAGTTAGGGATAGTGTTAGGGTTTGGGTTACACTACAGGTTAGTGTTAGGGTTAGGGTTACGTTTAAGGTTAGGGTTAGGGTTAAGGTACAGGGTAGGGTTAGGTTTAGGGTTATGGAATAGTTTAGGGTTAGCGATATGGTTAGGCATAGTGTTACAGTCCGGATTAGCGTTAGGGTTAGGGTTAGGGTAACGCTACAGGTTAGGGTTAGTGTTACGGTTAGTTTTACGGTAAATTAGGGTTAGGGTTAGGGTTAGGTTAGGTTTACGGTACAAGTTAGGCATAGGGTTAGGGTTCGGGTTACGGTTACGGTAGAGGTTAGGGTTAGGGTAAGGGCTAGGGGTAGTGGTAGGGTAGGGTTTATGGTACAGGTTAGGTTTACGGTTAGGGTTAGGGTACTGTACAGGTTAGGGTAGATTTAAAGTTAGGTTTATGGTACAGTTTAGGGTTTGGTTTAGGGTTAGGGTTAGGGTTATTGTACATGTTAGGGTTAGGGTTAGGGTTAGGGTTACGTTACAGGTAAGGGTTAGGGTTAGGGTTAGGTTTAGGGTTACAGTACTGGTTAGGGTTAGGGTTAGGTTTATGGTACAGTTTATGTTTAGGGTTAGGGTTAGGGTTAAGGTTAGGATTAGGGTTAGGGTTACGGTACAGGTTAGGGTTAGGTTTAGATTAGGTATAGGATTACGGTACATGTAAGGGTTAGTGTCAGAGTTAGGTGTATGGTACAGGTTAGGGTTAGGGTTAGGGTTACGGTCAGGTTAGGGTTAGGGTTATGGTAAGGGTTAGGTTAGGCTTACGGTACAAGTAAGGGTTAGTGTTAGGGTTAGGGTTAGTGTACGGTACAGGTTGCGGTGAGGGTTAGGTATAGATGACGCTACAGTTTAAGGTTAGGATTAGGGTTAGTTTTATGGTACACTTTAGGGTTAGGGTTAGGGTTAGGTTACGGTACAAGTTAGGGTTAGGGTTAGGGTTAGGATTAGGGTTACGGTACAGTTTACGGTTAGGGTTAGTGTTAGGGTTAGGGATAGGGTTACTGTGCAGGTTAGGGTAGGCTTAGGGTTAGGATTACAGTGCAGGTTAGGGTTAGGTTTAGGTATAAGGTTAGGGTAAGTTTAGGGTTAGGGTTAGGGTTACTTTACATATTAGGTTAGGGTTACGTTTAGGTTTAGGGTTATGTTTCAGGTTATGGTTAGTTTTAGGGTTAAATTTATGGTACAGTTTAGGGTAAGGGTTAGTCTTAGGGTTAGGATTACAGTACAGGTTAGGGTAAGGGTTATGTTTAGGTTTAGGGTTACGTTACAGGTCAGGTTTAGGGTTAGGGTTAGGGTTAGGGTTAGGGTTACGGTACAGGTTAGGGTTAGGGTTAGGGTTATGGTACAAGTTAGGGTTAGGGTTAGGGTTAGTGTTAGTGTGAGGGTTATGGTTATGGTTGGGTTGGGGTGAGGGATAGGGTTAGGGTTACGGAACAGGTTAGGGTATGGGTTAGGTTTACGATACAGGTTAGGGTTAGGGTTAGGTTTAGGGTTATTTTACAGGATAGGGTTAGGGTTGGGTTACGATTACCGTACAGGTTAGGGTTAGGGTTAGGGTTAGGGTTACAGTACAGTTTAGGGTTAGGGTTAGGGTTATGGTTAGGGTTAGGGTTACGGTACATGTTAGTGTTAGGGTTATGGTTAGTTTACAGGTTAGGGTTAGGGTTAGCATTTGGATTACGGTACAGTTTAGTGTTAGGGTTATGGATAGGGTTAGAGTTATGGTACAGGTTAGGTTTATGGTTAGGTTTAGGGTTAGCGTTAGGATACAGTTTAGTGTTAGTTTTAGCGTTAGGTTTATGGTACAGGTTAGAGTTAGGGTTAGTGTTAGAGTAAGGGATAGGGTTAGGGTTATGGTACAGGTTAGGGTTAGGCTTAGGTTTAGTGTTAGGGTTAAGGTGAGGGTTAGTGTTAGGGTTAGGGTTACGGTACAGGTTAGAGTGAGGGTTAGGTTTAGGGTTAGGGTTACGTTACAGGTTAGGTGTAGGTTTAGGGTTACGTTACAGGTTACGGGTAGGGTTAGGGTAAGGATTACGGTACAGATTAGGGTTAGGGTTTGGGATAGGGTTAAGGTAAAGGTTAGGGTTATGATTAGTGTTAGGGTTACGGTACAGGTAAGAGTTACGGTTAGGTTAGTATTAGGTTTAGGGTTAGGGGTAGGGTTACGGCACAGGTTTGGTTAGGCACAGGGTTAGGTTTAGGGTTAGGGTTACGGTACAGGTTAGTGTGAGGGTTACGTCTAGGGTTACGGTACAGGTCAGGGTTAGGGTTAGGGTTAGCGCGACGGTACAGGTTAGGGTTAGGATTAGTGTCAGCGTTAGTGTTACGGTACAAGTTAGGGTTACGGTTAGATTTAGGGTGAGGTTTAGGGTTAGGGTTACGGTACAGGTTAGGGTTAGGGTTAGGTTAGGGTCAGGGAAATGGTTATGGTACAGTTTAGGGCTAGGTTTAGGGTTAGGGTACAGTTAGGGTTAGGGTTAGGCTTAGGGTTACGTTACAAATTAGGTTTATGGTTAGGGCTAGGGTCACGGTACAGGTTAGGGTTAGGGTTGGGGTTAGGGATAGAGTTACGGTAAAGGTTAGGGTTAGGTTTAGTATTACCATACAGATTAGGATTAGGTTTAGAGATAGGGTACAGGTTAAGTTTAGGTTAGGGTTAATGTTAGGGTTAGGGTTAAGAAACAGGTTACGGTTAGCGTTAGGGTTAGGATTACGATACAGGTTAGGGTTAGGGTTAGAGTTAAGGCACAGGTTTGTGTTAGGGTTAAGGGTATGGTTAAGGTTAGGGTTACAATACTAGTTAGGGTGAGGGTTAGGTTTAGGGTTACGCTACAGGTTATAGTTAGGATTAGGGTTAGAATTACGGTACAGTTTAGGGTTATGGTTAGGGTTAGGTTTGGGGCTATGGTACAAGATAGGGCTAGGGTTAGGTTTAGGGTTAGGGTTACGGTACAGGGTAGGGTTACGGTTAGGGTTAGGGTTAGGAATACGGTACAGGTTAGGGTTAGTGTTAGTTTTAGGTTTATGGTACAGTTTAGGGTTAGGGTTAGTGTTAGGGTTAGGGTTAGGGTTAGGTTTAGGGTTACTTAAAGGTAAGGGTTTGGGTTACGCTTAGGGTTACGTTACAGGTTAGTGTTAGTTTTAGGGTTAGGTTTACGGTACAGGTTAGGTTTAGGGTTACGGTACAGGATATGGTTAGGGTTAGGTTTATGGTACAGGTTAGGGTTAGATTTAGGATTAGGTTTACGTTACAGGTTAGGGTTAGGGTTAGGGTTAGGGTTAGGTTTATTGACCAGATTAGAGTTAGGGTTAGGCTTAGGGTTACGGTACAGGTAAGGGTTAAGTTTAGGGTTAGTGTTAGTGTTAGGGTTAGGGTTAGGGTTAGGGTTATGGTACAGGTTTCGGTTAGGGTTAGGGTTAGGGTTAGGGTTAGGATTAGCATTAGGGTTACGGTACAGGTTAGGGTTAAGTTTATGGTTAGGTATAGGGTTACGGTACAGGTTAGTGTTAGGGTTGGTTTTAGGGTTACGGTACAGATTAGGGTTAGGTTTAAGGTTAGGGTTAGGGTTAGGCCTAGGTTAGGGTTGTGGTAGAAGTTAGGGTTAGGGTAAGGGTTAGGGTTAGGGTTAGGGATAGGGTTACAGAACAGGTTAGGGTTAGGTTTAGGTATACGGCACAGGTTAGGTTTAGGTTTAGGGATAGGGTTAGACTTAGGATTACGGTACAGGTTAGGTCTAGAGTGAGGGTTAGTGTACAGGCTAAATTTAGGGTTAGGGTTAGGGTTATGGTACAGGTTAGGGTTAGGTTTAGGGTGAGGGTTAAGGTTATGGTACAGGTTAGGGTTAATGTTAGGTTTAGGGTTAGGGTTATGGTACAAGTTAGGGTTAGTTTTAGGGTTACGGTTAGTGTTAGGGTTACGGTTAATGCACAGTTTAGGGCTAGGTTTAGGGTTAGGGTTACGGTACAGTTTAAGTTTAGTGTTAGGTTTAGGTTCAGGGATAGGGTTACAGTAGGATTGGGTTAGGTTTAGGGTCAGGGTTAGGGTTACGGTACAGGTTAGGTTTAGGGTTATGGTTAGGGTTAGGGTTAAGGTTAGGGTTAGGGTTAAAGTAAAGTTTAGGGTTAGGATTAGGTTTAGGGTTAGGGTTACGGTACAGGGAAGGGTTACGGTTAGGGTTAGTGTTAGGGTTAGAGTTACGGTACAATTTAGGGTGAGGGTAAGTTTTAGGGTTATGCTACAGGTTACGGGTAGGGTTAGGGTTAGTTTTACGGTACATTTTAGGGTTAGGGTTAGGGTTAGGATTAGGGTTAGTGATAGGGTTACTGTACAGGTTAGGGTTAAGCTTAGGGTTAGGGTTAGGATAACGGTACAGGTTAGGATTAGGGTTAGGTTTAAGGTCAGGGTACAGCTTAGGGTTAGGGTTAGGGTTAGGTTTAGGGTTACATACATATTAGGTTCAGGGTTAGGTTTAGGGATAGGGTTACGTTATGGGGGATAGATTTAGGGTTAGGGTAAGGGTTACGGTACAGGTATGGTTAAGGTTAGGTTTAATATACAGGTTAGGTTTAGGGTTAGGGTTAAGGTTAGGGTTAAGGTAAAGGTTAGGTTTAGGGTTAGATTTAGTGTTAGGGTTATGTTACAGGTAAGGGTTACGGTTAGGGTTAGTTTTAGGGTTAGGGTTATGGTACAGTTTTGGGTTAGGTTTACGTGTAGGGTAAGGTTTAAGGTTAGGGTTACTGTACAGGTTACGGTGAGGTTTAGGTTTAGGGTTACGATACATTTAGGGTTAGGGTTAGGGTTAGGGATAGAGTTAAGGTACACGTTAAGGTTAGGGTTAGGTTTAGGGTTAGGGCTACGGTACAGGTTAGGTTAGGATAGTGTTATGGTTAGGGTTACGGTACAGGTTAGGGTTAGGGTTAGGGTTAGGGTTAGGGTTACAGTACAGCTTAGCGTTAGGGTTAGGTTTAGGGATAGGTTCGATGTTAGGATTAGGGTTAGGATTAGGATTACGGTACAAGTAAGGTTTAGGGTTAGGGTTCCGGTTACGGTAAAGGTTAGTGTGAGGCTTAGGATTAGGATTACCATACAGGTTAGGGTTAGGGTTAGAGTTAGGGTACAGGTTAGGTTTAGGTTTAGGTTTAGGTTTAAGGTTAGGTTTAGGGTTACGATACAAGTGAGGTTAGGTTTAGGGTTAGGGATAGGGTTAGAGTTTGTGTTATGGTTAGGGTTACGTTTAAGTTTAGGGTTAGGGTTAGGGTTACCGTACAGGTTAGTGTGAGGTTTAGGGTTAGGTTTATGCTACATGTTAGGGTTAGGGTTAGGGTTAGGGTTAGGGCTAGAGTTACGGTACACGTTAGGGTTAGGGTTAGGTTTAGGGTTAGGGCTACGGTACAGGTTAGGGTTAGGATTAGTGTTAGGGTTAGGGTTGCGATACAAGTTAGGGTTAAGTAAGGGTTAGGGTTAGTGTTACGGTACTGGTTAGGGTTAGGTTTCCGTTTAGGGAGAGGGTTACGGTACAGGTTACGGTTACGATTAGTGTTAGGGTTAGGGTTACAGTACAGCTTAGGGTTAGGGTTAGGTTTAGGGATAGTTTCGAGGTCAGGGTTAGGGTTAGGGTTAGGGTTACGGTACAAGTAAGGTTTAGGGTTAGGGTTAGGGTTACGGTACAGGTTAGCGTTAGGGTTAGGGTTAGGATTACCATAGAGGTTAGGTTTAGTGTTAGAGTTAGGGTACAGGTTAGGTTTAGTTTTAGGTTTAAGGTTAGGGTTAGGGTTAAGATACAGGTTAAGGTTAGGGTTAGATTTAGGTTTTGGGTTACGGTACAAATGAGGTTAGGTTTAGGGTAGGGATTGGCTTAGAGTTAGTGTTAGGGTTAGGCTTACGGTACCGGTTAGTGTTAGGGTTAGGGTTAGGTTTAAGTTTAGGATTAGGGTTAGGGTTACGGTACAGGTTAGGCTTAGTGTTAGGGTTATGGAACAGGTTAGATTTAGGGTTACGGTATGGTTAGGGTTATGGTACAAGTTAGCGTTAGGGTAATGGTTAGGGTTACGGGACAGGTTAGAGTTAGGGGTAGGGTTAGAGTTAAGGCACAGTTTTGTATTAGGGTTATGGGTAGGGTTAGGGTTAGGATTAGGGTTATGGTACATGTTAGGGTGAGTGTTAGGGTTAGGGTTACGCTACAGGTTAGAGTTAGGGTAGGATTTAGGGTTACAGTACAATTTAGGGATAAGGTTAGGGTTAGGTTTAGGGTTATGGTACAAGTTAGGGTTAGGGTTAGGGTTACGGTAGAGGTTAGGGTTTGGTTTAGGGATAGGGTTAGGGGTAGGGTTACGGTACAGGTTAGGGTTAGTGTTAGGGTTAGTGTTAGGGGTAGGGTTACGGTACAGTTTAGGGGTAGGGTTAGGGTACAGGTTAGGGTTAGAGATAGGGTTAGGGTTACGGTAGAGGTTAGGGTTAGGGTTAGGGTTAGGTTTACGTTACAGGTGAGGGTTAGGGTTAGGGTTACGGTACAGGTTACGGTTAGGGTTAGGGTTAGAGTTAAGGCACAGGTTTGTATTAGGGTTAGGTGTAGGGTTAGGGTTAGGGTTACGGTAAAGTTTAGTGTGAGGGTTAGGGTTAGTGTTACGCTACAGGTTAGATTTAGGGTTAGGTTTAGGGTTACGGTACAATTTGGGGATAGGGTTAGGGTTAGGTTTAAGGTTACGATACAAGTTAGGGTTAGGTTTAGGGTTACGGTAGAGGTTAGGGTTAGGTTTAGGGTTAGGGTTAAGATTAGGGTTACGGTACATGTTAGGGTTAGTGTTAGGGTTAGTATTAGGGGTAGGGTTATGGTACAGTTTAGGGGTGGGGTTAGGGTACCGGTTAGGGTTAGGGTTAGGGTTAGGGTTACGGTACAGGTTAGGGTTAGGGTTAGGGTTAGGTTTACGTGACAGGTGAGGGTTAGGGTTAGGGTTACGGTACAGGTTAGGGTTAGGGTTACGGTACACTTTATGGTTAGGGTTAGGTTTAGGGTTAGGGTTACGGTACAGGTTAGGGTTAGGGTTAGGGTTTGGGTAGGGTTAGGGTTTGGGTTAGGGTTATGTTACAGGTTTGGGTTACGTTTCATTTTACGGTTACAGTACAGGTTAGGGTTAGGGTTAGAAATAGTGTTAGGGTGTTGCTACAAGTTAGGGTTAGGGTTAGGGTTAGGGTTAGGGTTAAGGTACAGGTTAGGGTGAGGTTTAGGGTTAGGATTACGCTACATGTTAGGGGTAGGATTAGGGTTACGGTACAGCTTAGGCTTAGGGTTAGGGTTAGGGTTAGTCTTAGTAGGGTTACGGTACAGTTTAGGTTAGGTTTAGGGTTAGGGTTAGGGTTACGGTACAGGTTTTGGTAAGGGTTACTGATAGGGTTAGGTTTACTGTTATTGTAGAGGTCAGCGTGAGGGTTACGGTTAGGGTTAGGTTAGGGTTACGGTAACGTTACAGGTTAGAGTTAGGGTTAGGGTTAGCGTTAGGGTTACAGTACAGGTTAGGGTTAAGGTTATGGTTAGGTATAGGGTAACGGTATAGGTTAGGGATAGGGTTAGGGTTACGGTACAGGTTAGGTTAGGTTTAAGGTTAGGGTTAGGCTACAGGTTAGGGTTATGGTACAAGTTAGGGTTAGGGTAAGGTTTAGGGTCAGGTTAGGGATAGTGTTACAGTACTGGTTACGGTTAGTGTTAGGTATACGGTACAGGTTATGGTTAGGGTTAGGGTTAGGGTTAGGGTTAGGGTTAGGATTACGGTACAGGTTAGGGCTCTAATTAGGGTTAGTGTACAGGCTAGGTTTAGGGTTAGGGTTAGGGTTAGGGTTACTGTTAGCATTATGGTACAGGTTAGGTTTAGGGTGATGGTTAGGATTACGGTACAGGTTAGGGTTACTGTTAAGGTTAGGGTTAGGGTATGGTACAAGTTAGGGTTAGTTTGAGGGTTACGGTTAGTGTTAGGGTTAGGGTTATGGCACAGTATAGGGTTAGGTTTAGGGTTAGGGTTACAGTACAGTTTAAGGTTAGCGTTAGGGTTAGGTTTAGGGATAGGGTTACGGTAGGTTCGGGTGGGTTTAGGGTTAGTGTTAGGGTTACGGTACAGGGTAGGGTTAGGGTTAAGGTTAGGGTTAGTGTACAGGTTGGGTTAGGGTTAAGGTTAGGGTTAGGGTTAAGGTAAAGGTCAGGGTTAGGGTTAGGTTTAGGGTTAGGTTTACGGTACAGGTAAGGGTTACGCTACTGGTTTGGGTTAGGTTAGGGTTAGTTTTACGGTACAGTTTAGGGTTAGGGTTAGGGTTAGGCTTAGGGTTACACTACAAGTTAAGGGTAAGGTTACGGAACATATTAGGTTTAGGGTTAGGTTTAGGGTTACGGTTACGGTTCAGGTTAGGGTTAATTTAGGGTTACATTTATGGTACATGTTAGGGTTAGATTTAGGCTCAGGGTTTGGTTACGGTACAGGTTAGTGTTAGGGTTAGGTTTAGGGTTAGGGTAATGTTACAGGTTATGATTAGGGTTAGGGTTAGGGTTAGGGTTAGTTTGAGGGTTATGGTTACGGTACAGGTTAGGGTTGGGTTTAGGTTTAGGGTTAGGGTTACGGTACAGGTTAGGGTTAGTGTTAGGTTTACGGGACAGGTTAGTGTTAGGGTTAGGGTTAGGGTTAACGTTACGCTGCAGGTTAGTGTTTGTGTAAGGGTTAGGGTTACGGTACAGGTTAGGGTTATGGTTAGGGTTACAGTACAGGTTAGTGTTAGCGTTACGGTACAGGTTAGGGTTAGGGTTAGGGTTACAGTAAGGGTTAGTGTTAGCGTTAGGGTTAGGGTTATGGTACAGTTTAGGGTTATGGTTAAGTATAGGGTTAGAGTGACGGTACAGGTTAGGTTTATGGTTAGGTTTAGGGTTAGTGTTACGGTACAGGTTAGGGTGAGTGTTAGGGTTAGGTGTATGGTACAGTAGGGTTAGTGTTAGGGTTACGATACAGGTTAGGGTTAGGCTTAGGGTTAGAGTTAGGGTTAAGGTGAGCGTTAGCGTTAGCGTTAGTGTAACGGTACAAGTTAGGGTGAGGGTTAGATTTAGGGTTAGTGTTACAGAACAGGTTAGTTTTAGGGTTAGGTTTACGTTACAGGTTAGGGGTAGGGTTAGAGTAAGTTTTACGGCACAGATTAGGGTTAGAGTTAGGTTTAGGGTTAAGATAAAGGTTAGCGTTAGGGTTAGGGTTACGGAACAGGGAAGAGTTACGATTAGGGTTAGTTTTAGGGTTAGGGTTAGAGTTAGTGCTATGGTACAAGTTTGGATTAGGGTTACGGGTATGGATAGGTTTAGTGTTAGGGTTACTGTACAGGTTAGGTGAGGGTTAGGTCTAGGGTTACGGTACAGGTTAGGATTAGGGTTAGGGTTAGCGCTACGGTAAAAGGGTTAGGATTAGTGTTAGGGTTAGGGTTATGGTACAAGTTAGTGTTAGGGTTAGATTTAGGGTGAGGTTTAGGGTTAGGGTTATGGTACAAGTTAGTGTTAGGGTTAGGTTTAGGGTTAGGGATAGGGTTACGGTACAGGTTAGGGTTAGGTTTTGGGTTAGGGTACAGGTTAGGGTAAGGTTTAGGGTTTCGGTACAAGTTAGTATTAGGGTAAGGGTTAGGGTTAGGGGTAGTTTTACGGTACAGGTTAGGGATAGGTTTAGGATTAGGGATAGGGTAGGGTACAGGTTACGGTTATGGTAGGGTTAGGTTTAGGGTTATGGTTACGGTACTGTTTAGGGGTAGGGTTAGGTTTAGGGTTAGGGTTACATTACAGGTTAGGGTTAGTGTTAGGTTTAGGGTTAGTGTTAAGGTACAAGTTAGGGTTAGTGTTAGGGTTTTGTTTATGGTACATTTTAGGGTTAGGGTTAGGTTTAGGGTTATGGTACAAGTTAGCGTTAGGGTTAGGGTTACGGTTAGGGTTAGAGTCACAGAACAGGTAAGGGGGAGGTTTAGGTTTAGGGTTACGCTACACGTTAGGGTTAGGGTTAGGGTTAGGGTTAGGGTTACGGAACAGGGAAGAGTTACGATTAGGGTCAGTTTTAGGGTTAGGGTTAGGGTTAGTGCTATGGTACAAGTTTGGATTAGGGTTACGGGTATGGATAGGTTTAGTGTTAGGGTTACTGTACAGGTTAGGTGAGGGTTAGGTCTAGGGTTACGGTAAAGGTTAGGATTAGGGTTAGGGTTAGCGCTACGGTAAAAGTTAGGGTTAGGATTAGTGTTAGGGTTAGGGTTATGGTACAAGTTAGTGTTAGGGTTAGATTTAGGGTGAGGTTTAGGGTTAGGGTTATGGTACAAGTTAGTGTTAGGGTTAGGTTTAGGGTTAGGGATAGGGTTACGGTACAGGTTAGGGTTAGGTTTTGGGTTAGGGTACAGGTTAGGGTAAGGTTTAGGGTTTCGGTACAAGTAAGTATTAGGGTAAGGGTTAGGGTTAGGGGTAGTTTTACGGTACAGGTTAGGGATAGGTTTAGGGTTAGGGATAGGGTAGGGTACAGGTTACGGTTATGGTAGGGTTAGGTTTAGGGTTATGGTTACGGTACTGTTTAGGGGTAGGGTTAGGTTTAGGGTTAGGGTTACGTTACAGGTTAGGGTTAGTGTTAGGTTTAGGGTTAGTGTTAAGGTACAAGTTCGGGTTAGTGTTAGGGTTTTGTTTATGGTACATTTTAGGGTTAGGGTTAGGTTTAGGGTTACGGTACAAGTTAGCGTTAGGGTTAGGGTTACGGTTAGGGTTAGAGTCACAGAACAGGTAAGGGGGAGGTTTAGGTTTAGGGTTACGCTACACGTTAGGGTTAGGGTTAGGGTTAGGGTTAGGGCTAGGGTTACGGTACACGTTAGGGTTAGAGTTAGGTTTAGGATTACGGCTACGGTACAGGTTAGGGTTAGGATTAGTGTTAGGGTTAGGGTTAAGGTATAAGTTAGGATTGGTGTTAGGGTTAGGTTTAGGATTAGTATTATGGTAAAGTTTTGGGTTAGGGTTAGGTTTAGGTTTAGGGATAGGTTTACAGTACAGGTTAGGATTAGGGTTAGGGTTAGGTTTACGGTACAGTTTAGGGTTAGGGTTAAGGTTAGGGTTAGGGTTACAGAACAAGTAAGGTTTAGGGTTAGGGTTAGGGTTATGGTACAGGTTAGGGTTAGGGGTCGGGTTAAGGATAGGTTTATGGTTCAGGTTAGCGTTAGGTTTAAGGTTAGGATTACCATACAGGTTAGGGTTAGGGTTAGAGTT